>CAIGRP010075599.1:0-13767 GCA_903798385.1 Fraxinus cuspidata | reverse complement strand
CAGCGAGTACCTGCCTCAGCTCCAAAACAAATTCAACTATCTTCAGTTGTCGAGCCTCGGTAGTTCAGCGAATCTCCAAAAAGAATCCAACAACCTTCAAAGGTATCAAAACTGCAGATCAACTATTAACTCCATGCACTATATAAATATTCATGCCTGGACTTCAGGGACTAAATGATACACCCCAAATTTCATAAATTCCGAAGATCCTTCCTAAATATCATCGCTGAAGTCCACGCATGACATAAATAATCACACATGGATTTAGGGGACTATTGTTATGACTTGTTACTAGGGGCTGCCACGTGGCAGTTAAAAATAAAGTCGTATGACCATATCCAATAAGATCTTCTCCAAATGATTGACGTGACTTTTGGAAAAAGTGTATTTATGTCCTGTCTTGTCAATGTACCTGTCTTATCACTGTAAGAACATTAAATGCTTTGGAGTCACGTACAAAGATTGAATTCACGATGAAGATCTTTTTCGAATGATTGATGAGACCTTTGTAAAAAGTATATTTGTGTCATGTCTTGTCAATGTAAGAACATTAAATGCTTTGGAGAGCTATGAAGGTCAAATAGATGGCTAGGACTTGATGCCTTGGCCGAGGAGATGAGGCCACGTGTAATTTGATCCAAAGGTCATCATCCCATTTGTAACAACTATAAATACCCCCACCATGTAACATTTAAGGACTAATTTCATATAATATTTTACCCACATTCACTCGTAGCATATTCAGATTTGGTTCTAAACAATTGGTTCTTATTATACAATCGTGTCACGGATATTTCGCCGGAACCCGAACGAAAACGTCTCGTGTTGTTGAGTTGTTCCCACGTCCAAATGCGGAGCGATCTAAATCGTTGATCTGTCTTTACGTGTCGGAATTTGGCTTACGTATGCACGAGTGGGGCTCGCATCTGTTGGCAACATTTTTTGAGGTCAACGGATGTATAGAGAATGGGCATTCAATATAAGAAATGGGGTATTTAAATGCCTTAAAACGAGCCTTAAAAATGTTTGAAAGGCCCCCCAAAAAATCCCCAATTTACAACAATGGGGCAGATTGTCTCTTTTACTCTCTTTTTAACTCTTGAATGGATGTATAGAGAATGGGCATTCAATATAAGAAATGAGGTATTTAAATGCCCTAAAACGAGCCTTAAAAAATGTTTAAAAGGCCCCCCAAAAATTTCCCAATTTACAACAATAGGGCAGAAAAATATGCCCCAAAATGGCCAATGCGGCCGTGAGGGCAATGCGTATGGGCTATTGCCTAAATGTGTGCCAAGCCACACGGTTGCTCCGACTTGTAACTTGCGGTCACGGTACCTTGCGACTTCAATCCTCTGCCTAATTGCAATCAGGTCTCTCAATTTTAATCTTATACATGTTGGTCTTCAAATTTTGACTTTTCTTTCAATTATGCTCTCAATAAATTGCATCAAAAGTCTTTCAACCTTCGAAACTTGTACAATTTGTGCCCAACTTCATATTGTTGTACGCTTTTACCCTTTTTCCTTTCCTTTTGCCTTTTTCTCCCTCAATTTGGGATTTTTGTCTACAAAAGCTAAAATTACACAATTGTGAGTACAAATTTACTCCTATAATAAATAATAAGCTTATTTTAAGTATCAAATAAGTATGTAAAAACACACTGATCACCGCTCACCTAAGTTGAAACTAGAGTTGACTATATCATTTAATTTATCATAGAAGTCATCAAAAGACTCATCATGTTTTTCATCCTAATTTTCTCAAATTTAGTAGTCAACATTTGTAATTTTGTGGTTTTATTGATTTTAGTTCCCTCATGTATGTTTTCTCATGTATTCCAAGCTTCTTTTGCAATCTCACACATATATACCCATTTAAACCCTTCGGGCAAATATCCATAAAACTGGCATGTGTACCTCTACTGTTCCGATTACAATCGGCTAACTCTAGGCTACTTTTTCCTCAATGTGAATCACCAAGAAAGAACTCGTGCTAGAGCGTTGGAACTCCAAATGTCTTTTCTCTAAACTTCTGAACCCTGAAGGCTTATAGGTGAAGGTAGGTTGTTGGGTGTTTGATCCAATATACTTTTATGTTTCGATTTGTGGTTGAGGCATGAGATTATTAGAATATGGATTTGATCTTCAAAGTATGTTCTCTTGATTGAATATAAGGCTCAAACAATATTAAAACAATGTTTGGGATGAATTTATGAACCAATGATCTTGGGGTTGAATAAAGAGATCTTTGGGAATGTATAATTGATCTTCAAATGATGATCTCTATTATGAAAATAATATTCAACCACACATTTGGACAAATAATGGCATGTATATTTATAATGGATAGTGTTTGGGGTAAAATATTATTGAAAAACTGTGTTAAGACCGAATCATAATTGATCTCGAGTTCTACCACAGCTCGAGCACTGGGCTTCATGCCAAGCGAGTGGTGGTCCGACGCTCAAGCACAGAGCGAAGGACTAGCTCCATGTTCTGAGCGCTCGAGCGCACCATGCACGACCAACAAGCGATCGTCTTGAATGCCTTCGATCCCTTTTAGGGCTCTACAAATCCCACACTATTTTGACTTAAATTATAACTCAATAACTCATGATTTTGGATATGGACATTGCCAATTACAAATTAAAAAATTTTTAATTATAAATTTGAACTTAACAAAGTCCAATAAAAGTGCAACAGCTATCAAGAGTACAATAGAGCTACTTATGATGTAAACAATAATTTGGAAAGAAACAACAAGAAGAAATAGTTCCTTAAAACTCTACATATTATCATTCTAACAAATATAATTTTCTGTATTAGCAGTACGAGTTATTAGCACAAAATATCCCTACTTTTTAAGTTCATTGCACAAAACATTCCAACATTACATTTTTTGCATTTTTTACCCCTATTTACACATCTCATTACTGAAATCATCATTTACATCCATTTTCATTTAATTTCTCAATAAAAATTATGTGAAATGATGAATATGCACTCATATTTAAATAAAACAAAAATAAAAATAAAGAACTAAAGGTCCGTTTGATTGCAAGAATGGAATTTGGGTGGAAAGAACAAAGTCAAGGGAATTGAATTGCCTAGAACTTATTTTACTGGGAATTGTCAATTAATTGTGTTTGATTAGTATAATTTTTCACTGGGAAAATGTTGAAATTTTCCATCTTTTGATGTTTTTTTGGTTTTGTTCTTCATGAAAATTGTATTTTGTGGCAAAAATTCCAATGCATCACTTTCGACAAACAATTTTTCTCTCTCTCACGCACACACCACTTTTATATATATCCCTCCCTAATTCTCTCCTCACAAGATAGTACACTGCCTCACTCTCTCTCTTTTTCACCTTTTCTTCTTGCTCTCACACACATAATTCACACACGTTCTCTCTTTCTCAGTTTCTCTCAGCCTACTTCTATTTTTTCTCCACATTCTTCACTTCACCCATACATCATATATTCAGCCACTATTTATAGAAAACAATGGCGATAGCTTCTTCTTCTTCTACATAATTCTATAATGTCGGTGATGGTGGCTTCCTTCAATCTCTAGAGAATTCTTCCATAAAATCACCACTAATCTTTCCAGATTCTTCTAGCTATGGCTGCCACTGTAGATATTTCCAGAATCTGTTTAGACGAAGATGAAGAACCCACATAAATCTAGAATCTTCCTACTAAGTCGGTGGTTATGGAAAATATATAGAAAGTCGATGATGATTCCTCAATTGATGGGTTTGTTTCAATTGCCATTTGCCAAGAAAATGAAAAACTTTCTTACCCATGGGAAAATCAATTCCTCAATTTTGAAGAAAAAACCATCACGTGACCGGAAGTGAGAAAACAAATTGCCTGGAAAATATTTGCCATCAAACAGGCCCAAAGGTGGAAAATGGTGGGATAATTTCCATCTTCCTAGGAAAATTTGGCCTATCAAACAGGCCTAATTGCATTGGTGGATTGGGAATTTTTTTAATTTGTAATTTAGGATTTTGTTTCTTTATTTTTCTTTTTGTTTTTTTAATAGGAGTGTATATTCATCATTTTACATATTTTAATTGAGAAATTGGATGTAAATGATAATTTGCACAATGAAAGGTGTAAATAGGGATGAAAATGTAAAAAAAAAAAAAAAATGCAAGGTTAAGACTATTTCACAATGAACTTTATAGATATGGACATTTTATGCTAATAATCCTTAGCAATATTAAAAAAAACATATATTAGTTCCCAACCTACCTCTCATTGTATATTAATTGACTCAAAATCTCTAATTATCATACGTAATTCATTCTATGTATAATGATTATAACATAAAAAATGTATTCATTACATGATATAAATTAAAAAAGGCACATAAATACCAAATATGATAATATAAAATAGATATCTCATTTTACTGCTTTCTTTGAGTCATCCACTATCTTTACCTTATCCAAATATTGATGAATTATTATATGTTCCTTGTTACTATGAAACCAATTCTTTATACATATCAATGCTTCAACCATCTTTACACCCAATAAACTCTTGAATGAATCAAGAATTCAACCACCACTTGAGAATCGAGACTCAAAAGCGAGTAGAGATATTTGAATTGATGATAAATCTTTGGTAAGTTGGAATATAATCTTATACTTATTTGCATTCAATTTTTGACAAAATAATATGTCAATTCTAAGGGGTCAAATTTTCACAATAGGTCAAGTAATCTACCAAATCATTCTTCTCAACTTGAGCATCATGCATGTGGTTAATTACACTAATGGTAATTGAATTTTAAGTAAATACGTTAATGATCACTGATTATTTTATTACTAATAGTCACTCAAATTTCTAACACGTATACTAATGACTGTTTGGCTAAAAATTTGTTGTTAAATCCTATATGTTATCTTCAATTGCCAATGTGTCATCAAACGATGTTATTTATCATGCCAATTCAGGAAAAAAAAAAATTAGAGACTTAGAAATTGTGGATTAAACACGACCATATAAGAAATGTGATGCATCTTAATTTGGATTCGAATTTTTTAACAATGATTTTCTAACTTGCTTAATAAATAACTCCTTTCGATGATATTTTGGCACTTAACGGTGTCATATAGGATTTAAAGTTAATGTTTTAATTTAATTGAGTGATCATCGGTGTAATCTTTAAAATTTGAGTAATTATTACTTAAGAAGAAAAATATAATGATCATTAGCATTGTTGACCTAAAAAAAATTATTATTTAATGTTAACGGTAGAATTTTTTGTCGAAAATTTGGTAGAATTTTTCCCTTTACTAGAATATTTGGATGTGTTTTGGGTGAGCTTTCAGTTTGGAGAAACAAACAAGAAGTTTTCAACAAAATTCACTTCAATTGGAGGATTACAAAATTTTCAAAAGAATTCAATATAATCAGATTAAGGAGTTACAATTCGTTAGACTGAATCTCACAAGACTTTTTCTTGAATATCTCTATTTGCGAGTCTTATTAATTTAGATTCTCTCTTTGTTATGTTCTATAAAATATGTGTAATACACCACATATTTATAATATTATAATCTCTAACGTACTAGAAAAAGTAAAACAATAAAGAGTTTAATATAAGATAAAGTCTCAATACAATGGATAAAATCAATAATGGAATATTTGAAATGAAATGGAAGTAAAAATCTACTAGAATCGGAATTCAAATCCTGCCTAGACATCATCGTTGTTCGAGCGGCAACCTGACTTCAAGCAAGCGCTAGGTCCCTGTTCAAACGCTAGATAGTCCCCTAGGCATTGAGGGAGTGGCCATCTTATGTTAAACCTCTCCTAATCCATTCTGGACTTCTTTAAAACATCTACAAGTTTATTACTAACTCCAAATACTAGTTTAACAGTATTTTCAATCAAATACTTGACAAGAATTCGACTCATAATTCAATTCTAACAAACTTCAAACAAATTACTCCACCTCTCCCACAAGGCCCCTAAGGACAAATTCAAGTAAATTGAATCCAAGCACTGTTTGCAAGCAGAATTACATTGGGCACCAAACTTGCTCGAATCACCACAAACATTAAAATCATCAAGTTCACAATCAACTCTATCTGAATTATCAAATTTGCTCGAATTATCCCCCACGAACAATACGATCCCCAAGATCACAACTAACTCCATCTAAGCTAGTGTCTGGTTTTTCAATACCAATTTTGCTCGAATCTAGCTCGGACATCATCGAACTTTCCAAGACATATAAGTGGGACCTTCTATGTCCTTTATCACAACTCTAGTACATTTCCTAACTTTCAGAACTCCATATTCATTGTTGTACATGTACCCTCTTAAATCAATAGTACTCATAGATATAATATTTCTCTTCAAATTTGGAGCATGTCTTACCTCGTGTTTTGACCGTCCAATCAAACTTCTTAATTCTGGTCTTATAAATACTAGCTATATTAAAAAGGCGCATTATTTGTTGTTACCACAACACCTTTGGAATTGTTTCATTTGTTGAAATCAATCATAATTAAAACACATATGAAACATGCAAGCTGTATTTAGAATTCAATCCTCTCTGGACTTGGAATTGTCATCAGAAGTCACAATGAGTCTGTCAAGGATATCTCAATTTGCGAGTCTCTCTCTATTAATTTGGATCCTCTTTTGGTTATGTTTTACAAAATATTGTGTAATACACCATATATTTATCAATCATGATATGTGTACATCTTTCCTTTCATTAACTTTTACATTCTTCTACATATCACTATCATAGCCTTTGTATTTTCTAACACATTTTCACATCACTGCCTAGATTGTACCTTATAGAGGACAATGTCATGAAAGATATACACAAGAATGTACATCTAGCAAAATTCTATATTTATAATACAACAATTTATAACATACTAAGATAATTAATATAATGAAGAGTTTAATATACAGTGAACTCATAATACAATGGATAAAACTAATTATTGAATATAAGGATGAAATAGGAGTAAAAAACTTTCAAAAATCAGAATTGGAATCTTACTTGGACATCACCATCACTCGAGCAGCAACGTTGTGGAGCTCTAGCAATAACACCGCTGTATGGCGCTCGAACCGTCGCCTAGTGCCAAGTGAGCGCCAAAGCCCCTATTCTAAGCACTCGAGCAACCCTTGGGCATTCAGCGAGCAGATGTCTCGCGTAAAACCCTCCTAATCCATCTTGGACTCTTTTAAGATATCTTCAAGTCTACTACCAACTCTCAATACTCCTCCAACAGTATTTCCGATCAAATATTGAACAAGAATTAGTAACAAACCAATTTTAACAAAGTGGAAATGAAATAATGTAAAAGGGAAAGTAGGGAACCTTTTTCCTCCCAAGACGAAAATTGTGCCCTTTTTGTGATGCATGTTTCTCGAGTTGCTTGGTAGGCAGTGCTTCTTTTCCAGAAGATGTGCATCTTTTGATTTTGCTCTCATAGCACCCTTTGTAGCACTACGTCAAGAAGCCATTATGAAACCTGCACTGAAAAATTATTCACATAAAAAATTATTACTCCTCTTTTTATGATATATAATTTGTGAGAGAACCTAAACCATATTATTGTACAGTATATATGTCTGGAATCTATGTTGACAGTTTTTACAAAATAATTTGTGTGACGTAACCTAGGACAAAAATCATAGATATATTTTGGCAAGCTTAGCATGAAAAAATAAACTGAATAAGATGAAGTTAGTGTTTTATTATGATAAAAAAAAAAAAAATTACCTCATGATTGTTCTTAGAAGATGGTGGTGATACTTAGATTGAGATGGAGCTACTTGAGAATATTGTAGCCGTTAAAAGGTAAAGTTGAGCAATTGTTAAAGTTATATATTTACACATGTTAATATTGAATCATTAATGGCATTTGTACGAGACGTGTCAAAATATGTGATGTAAATCGAGGATATACAAGAATTTATACAATTCTTTCACTATCGTCTCCTCCACCATTATCCTTCAAAGTATTTTTTTTTCTTTTCTTAGAATGTGCTTTGATCTAATTTTACATTTTTATAATAAAATAATCAAAATCAAATAATTAAAATTAAAAACTCATTACACCTTCTTCGTCTTCATCCACCCCCACCCCAAATCTGCAAATATGGAAAATCAGCATCTTCGAATCCTCGAATCCGGGGCGTCAAAAACATATAATTGATGCAAAAAATCTTCAATAAGCTTCTTTGAATCTTTGATTCCATGGCGTCAAAAATCCTCATCTACACTTTTATAGCTCCCCTATAGTCATTGGCTTCTTTATTTTCCCTCCCGAACCGTTACTTCCTAGGCTCCCACCTTTAGATCCTCGTTTCGAGCTGGATCTCAATCCCAATACCTTCTTCATCTTCGATGCGTTGTCAAAGTCAATGACCTCTACAATGATGGCAACAAAATTATTCGAATTATTACCCTTAATCATTACCATCGTTGCTAGTAATACTGTTATTATTGCTCTGGTTGTTGGAAGTGTAGGTGAGGGGTTTGGAAGAGGATGAGTAAGGGGATGCGAGGAAGATCTCATAAGCCGAAGCATGGAGGTCTATGTCGGAGAGAGAGACGTTTCCAAAGGGTGAGGAATGTGCGGCTGAGAAGGAATTTGTGGTTACTATGAAGCTGGAGGTGGTGGAGGACGGCAACATATTGGAGGTGGAAGTGCAAGTGAATGAGAAGGTGGGGGTGGGGTGGATGGAGAAAAAGAACGTGGAATGAGTTTTTAATTTTAATTATCTAATTTCGGTTATTTTATTATAAAATGTAAAATTACCATTTTAACCATTTAAAATCAATCAATATTATTGTCAAAATTAATTATTTGATCAACTAACGGTTAAACCAACATAAACTATCCATTTGGACTTCAACTGCGATATTTTGAAAGATTTGGTACCGTGGGTGACACAAATGAAAGGTTTGAAAAAAGATTGTTACCTAATAAAAAAATTTGGTACCACTGCTACAATTATCCCTAATTTTAAACCCCATCAAACAAGAGCAATAAAAAAGTCAAGTAATATTTACGGATTTATTTTGTTGAATTAAACTCTTTTGTCAAAAAAAATATTTGTCACATTGGTTGACATATACTCATATGAGAGTAAGATCCATGTGAATAAAAAATTTCAAAAAAGTGCCCCCCTATTATGAGTGTGCTGTCGGAAGGGTGTCAAATCCTCTTGACAACATAGTAGCTTTGTATTTTGTTGTATATTGGGGTTGACACCCTCCTCACAAAAGGGGGTACATCCAATATAAAATTCGTGAGCTCCCTTATTGTGAGGAAGCTGTACATCGGGGTGTGATTGACACGTAGCAAAATTCATTGTTTTATCAATCTTGATTGTTGTACAAACGTGGAAACCATAGAAGACCAACAGAAAACACACACGGTGGGGCATGCGTAATTTATTTATTTTTTAAATACAAGGTGGGGCCCCACAATGTGAGTATTCTGGTGGCTTTCTGGCATAACCATTTCTGTACAAATGGTTTTATTGTTGTTTTATTGGATAGGTGATTTTTTCCAAGTGAATAAATGGATCACAAAAAATTATTTTGGCCTTCTTTATTTAGTCTTGTGACGGGTCATCGCATTCGGGTTTTCTTATAATCGGGTCCTCCTTCGCCCAAACGAAAAACGAAAACGACTCAAATAGTACCAAAAATTTCCCAATTATCTAGTTCAATTCCCTCCAAGAACTCGGTAATCGAATCTCTAAAGCTCCCCTAATTTTTCTTAATCCTCAAATTGAACACACGCCCCATTCAATTCTCTTAGTCCTCTTTCGATTTACCCCCTTTTCAACCCTTGCTGTTGAGTCTACAAAATTATTTGTTTTCAATTTCAATTCTTCGATCTGTACATTTCGACCCGTAAATTTGTTGATAATTTTCCTTTAAATATCCATTTTGATTCTTATTTCGATTTGTTGATTTAGAAATAATTTATTCGGAGCCCCTTTGATATCTAGGGTTTCAATTTGAATTGGCCCTTTAATCTTAGGTTTCGTCTGAGCTGAATTTTATTTGGGGATCTGGTATGCCTGCTTCTGAATTGAATTTTAATATATATTATTTGGTAATTTGTATCAATTTGTGTGAAACTAGGGTTACTGTTTTTTATAACCCAGTTGTACTTTTTTCTCCCACTAATTTGAGTTGCATACTATATACTAATTGAGAAGTCGCTATTGATTTGTCTGTATATTTATTGTGATTAATTCATTTTTTCCTATAAAAAAAAGCAACAGAATAAATTTAAAATATTTTTTTAAAGAAATTACTTTAATTTTAATCCTTTCTTTTATTTTAATCAGTCTTTATTAACTGTGGATGACCTTATTGTTAGTCATTTTTCCCTTGATATAAGAATCCAAGTTACTGTTAACTTTGTCTTCTGCTTTACTATTTTTTTCAAAACGCAGTAAAGTTTCATGGAAGCTATTGTGTGATACTGAAACAAGTGGTTTTCAGTTAACAAAATTGTTAGGGCAGATATTCCAACTAGATTTGGTAAACTGACAATCACTTGTTTCCAGCATTAGTACCAAAGTAATGCAATGCACTACAATAAGATTGCGAAGTTTAACAGTTAGTAACTTTTTGCAATTGCATTCAGTTGGTAGCAATGCAGTCAATTCAAAACGTGATTGTCACATACCAAATGCAGTTGTTATATCTGTTTTAAGTATTATGTTTCTAGCATTGTTGCATAACAATACAGCAAATTGTTTTCTTGTTGTTACATTTTGTTAAACAAATGTCGTTTTTGAGGTTGTGGAAACATGTAGTTTATGATTGCTGGTTGGCATTTGGGTGGGTCTTGCGTGTTGGTTTTCTAAAGAGGGCCAGGTAATAGAGGCATGCTACTCTCGAATCCTGTATACGTAAGATTTTTTGTGTCTATTTGGAAATTATTTGTTTTTCTTTTTTCCAATAATATAGATGTGCAAGTTATCAAACACACTTCAAAAACACATTGTGTGACATGTGAACACTATTCTAAAGTTCCCTATTTAATGAAATATTGCAATAAGTAACAGATATCATAATGTCACTGGGCATATTTTTCGTTTCAAATATTGTCTTAATTTGCATGATTTGTTGTTTTGTCCTGTAGTACAAGTTATGGGAGTCAAAAGGCTTTTTGATGAGGAGGGTTTTCAAGAGCTGTCTTTCAAGCAAGCTAAACGACTTGGTTTTGAGGATAAGCTAGCTCCATTTTCTGAGAATTTTCCTCATTACGGAACTTCTCGAGAAGTTGATCTGCGAGGTAAGATTTGAAATTTTACTTACCATGTTTGCTCATTTATATTGTCTAAATTGGTATTCATTCTTTACATACCTCTTTTCATAAGTTTGTTCATGATCTGTTGCTTTTGGTTTATGGAGGAAAAACCTAAAAAGTTTTCCTTTGAACGCTTCTCTTTATATGAATTATAAAAACTTTCTGTCTATCTAAAAGCTTTTCAGTGAATTACTAGTTGAAGTAGGCAATATGATTTACAGCTCTGCTTATTTGTGTTGTTATCTGGCACAGATAATGTCGCGCGATGCAGAAGTTTCACTTTGTATGGTCTTTAATTGACTTTATTATTATTCTTTATTGTGCCACAGGAGATGGAAGCAACTTTTGTAAGCTGCAGGTGGACGAGGTGCTCGAAAATGACAACATAGGTGCTGCTTTTAATGTGGCTAATAAGGACTTGGAGACTAGTGTACCTTTATCATGGGTCACCAGCAGCAGTGATTTGAGGATATTTCTCGCTTTTCTCAATTCCCAGAGAATTTTGACTTTTTGGATCCTAGTCGAGTACCATATCAGTTTAAGGATGGGTACTCGTCTTTGTTTAATTATGTTCCTACGAAAAGAGTTCCTATTGGACTAACTCATCAAGCAGATCTTCCACTGTGGGATCCAAATGTTACCAGGAAAGAACATACGAGTTTCAACTGCCTAGTTGAAATTGAAGAAAAGCTTATGGGAACTTGTATCATTCCAATGCCTCATTTAAATACTTCAACCTACAACGATGTCGATGTTGGATGTGGCAGAACAGACTGTGGTTGCCTGGATAAGGGTTCAATGAGATGTGTGCAGCAACATGTTAATGAAGCACGAGAAAGATTAAGAGAGACCTTTTGGGATGATAATTTCATGGAATTGGGATTTTATGAGATGGGAGAAGAGGTGGCGCACAAGTGGACTGAAGAAGATGAACTACTATTTCATAAATCATTTATTGTAATCCCGTATCGCTTGGTAAAAGTTTTTGGAAGCTTCTCGCAGTGGTGTTCCCAACTCGTACAAAGAAGGAGATTGTCTGCTATTATTTCAATGTCTTTATTCTTCGGAGGTGGTCAGTTCAGTACAGATCTAAATTGTTGGAGATTGATAGTGAAGATGACGAGTGGCAGGGTACAGATGGAGGCTTCTGTCGACTTGAAAGAGAGGAGGAAGAATCTGTAGTGGAGTCTTTTGATGATCAAGATATTTACCCGGACCGTCTAGATGATTCTTCTTCCCAAAATGACGATGACTATGATTATGACGACAGTAATTCTGATGGGAAAGATGATGTTGGTAATCTATATGCCATTGAGATGGATGATGGTACAAGTCAAAAGTCCGGATTAGAGTCTGCGAAATTGCATGATGGTTTAAGATTTGATTATTCACCTCATCATTTGGATGAAATTCAAAGCAAAATTGAAGGAGATCAAGATGTCAAAGAACACATCAGTACCTTTTCCTAAACCCAGTCCCAGATGACAGTTATCATGGGGTCAGTAGGTCTTGGGAGCGTGGGGCAAGTGATCAGACACAAAAACGATCACAGAAAATACTTGAACGAAATTACACTAGAGTCAGAGTCAAATGACGGTTTTGGTTTTGGGTTTGTAATAGAGTCGCGTGATGCAAATATTTGGGCTGACGTATTCGACAAGTCTGATGAAGTCAGTTGATCTTTTGCCGAGCAATATGATTGAAGAAATATTTGGATCCGATGATGCTTGGAATAGCAAGTCAAACAACGAAAAAAGCATTAGTTAGTGCATATTTCAAAGCCTATTTACGGTATTTATTCTACATTTTTTTGGCCTTGTGATGTGAAAAGCAGGAGGTTGGATTGAAAGTGGACACTTTGAAAGAAAGTTTTCAGAGTCTTCCCTTTGTACTATTTTTTTTTTTCAGAAACTCCATGACTGGTTGGAGGTTCATTCTGTACCATGTAGGACGCGGGAACTCCATTTTTTTATGCTGCACAGAAGAAAATCAGCCAATGATAGATTAGGAAAGTATATGTCAATTTTTATAGTAATCCTTTCTTTAAGCTAATATGGCTTTGAATTTTTATGGAAACATCTTCAATTGTATTATTTTTGAAGGAAATATTTGTCATGAATTTCTTTCCATTAGCTGATATGCTTCTCAGTGATGTCAATCTTAGCTGATATATCGCAGGGTTGGACAAAAATTCACCCAAACCGATCACACCGATCGTTTTTAACTTCATTTGGCTTCGGTTGTAAAATCATTTTTGAGGACATTTTGGGTTGGGTCTCCGGTTATGAATTAAAACCCAATCAAATTCAACCCAATGAGTAAAAAATTTAATACCTAAAATGGAGAAAAACTAAATAGATACAGTAGTGAAGACCAATGTTCTAAAAAACGGAAAATATGGTTAGGCGAAACTTCAAGCTTTATGAGCTTAAG
>CAIGRP010075591.1:0-12225 GCA_903798385.1 Fraxinus cuspidata | reverse complement strand
TAACCAGTCCATGCCTAAAATAACATCGAAGTCTTTCATCTCTAAAAGGTATAAGTCTGCCAACAGTACATTTCAGTCAATCTTTAACTTCATCGCCTTAGTCATTTGATTTGTGCAAAGAGTTATTTCTCAAGGGATGCTAACCTCTAGTTCATTATTCATTTTCGCACATGTAAAGTTAGATCTAGTGACAAAGGATACAGAGATAAAAGAATTTGTAGCCCCAGAGTCAAAAAGTACGTAAGCAGGTACATCTGATAATAATAGAATACCTGTTTTCGTAATTATAGTGTACACTTAGCAACAGAGAATGCAAAATCAATAACATAAATAGGTACTTCGAATAAAAATAACTTGCTATCACATTTGGGTCTTGCTCCCTCTCTTGCTGATTCAGTGTAAAAACTAAAGCTTTCCCTTTCTTGTTCTTATCCTGATCGTCATCCTTCTTCTTTGGAAGCTCTGTACAGTTTAAAACAATGTGTCTCAACTTACCACACCGAAAACACATGTAAATAAGTATTCACCTTTTATTATACTTAGGACACGATGTAATACTTCCTCTCGTCCCACCGATACTAACTCATGTGCTTGGTCTTTTATTCTGCCAGTTTGTCTGTCCTTGCTCTAATCGTTCCACTTTCTTTTTTCCAATACCTCCTTTCCATGTTGGGCATACTGCTATGATATGAAATGGCATGAGCCCTCTCCAACATTTCACGATATGAAGTGAAACGATGTGACATGATAATCATGTCGATTTCTAGGCGTAGTCCATTCTCAAACCTCTTATTCTTCTTAACTTCTGTATCTACCAAGTGTGAGGTCATACCTTGAGAGCTACTGAAATTGCCTTTCATAATCAGTAAGCGATAAATTACCATGTCTGAGCTGTGGAAATTCTTATTCTTTGAAGTCTCTTAAAGCTTGTGGAAAGTACTTCGACATCACTTCATCATTAAACTACTCCCAAGTCATGTTATGATGCTACTCTTCTGTCTTAGTGCGCGAGATAAATTCCCACCAATGACTAGCCGCTCCAACAAACATAAACTTTGTGCATTGTGTAAGATGCACTCCAAACCTCTAATCCATTCCTCAACACTAGTGGGTCGAAACCACCGTCAAAAGTAGGAGACTTGTACCTACTAAATTGCTCAACTACTGCAACAGCTCCAGGTATAAACGGAGATGCATCTTGCAGTGGTAGTGCATTTTGTGGTGGAGGCGCTTGATTCTATCTGCTCAACTCTTATACAGGTCATAACAAATCACGTATCAAATTCGTGTGGGTAGGTGGTGCCATATCCTAAATTAGTCTTAATTCACCCGTCACATAGTAGTACTAAGTCTAACATGTTATTCATATACTATCATAATACATATTATGAGTTTAACGAGGAAAAACATTCATGTTTTAAAATTTAAGAGCAGATAATTTAAAAATATAAATTATATAAAATGTTTAAATAAATTCATCTTCTTACCTTTTTTACATACCTTAAGAGTCGTCGGAAGGTGGTCGTTTGGTGGTCGTTGAGTGCTAAAGATCTTGAGTTTTGTTCGCCACAATTTTATTTTTTTTAAATTTAAACAACATTGCATGTAAAATGTATAGAATGATATAACTATAATTTTTGAAGTTTTATGTAGATAAATTTTCAAATTCGTATTTATTTACTCTCTTAGAAATAAAGACTTTTCACAATAACACAATATATTCATACATGTTTGTATCGATCTAAAATTCTAAAGTAAATCATAGGATTTCATTCTATGCATAATTGAGTAATTTCAACAGTAATTTATACACATTAAGTGTAATTTTAGTGTTGTAGTCCAGTAAGGCATATCATCAATATTTTTTCCTACTTTGGAACACTTAGTTCAAATAGATGACAATCATCCCTCAAATCAAGTGAGACATGCACGTAGCTAATTTAAAATTTAAATTTAGGAACATAATTGGCATTCAAAATAATTTACGAAATTGACACAGTGGCAGACAAGCGAAAATTTTCCATTTTCCTGGCAGACTTAATACAATGGTTCTCCACACAATCTTTCCTCTAATTAGGGTATAATTTCAATTGACTGCCTGATTATGTAAAATTTTGCCAACATTGTGTAGAATTAAATAACAAGCAGGATACTAATTTTATAGGAGAAACCCAAAAACCGATTTCATTTTATATCACAGACTGCAAACAAAATATTGGTTTCATAATACCATATGTTATAATCAAACAAATTGTCTAATTCCTTGAGAAGGAAAAATGGTTCATGACTAAGCATAACTAACATTATCGTTGGAATCAAAATCTTAAATCACATAGCAAAATCTTTTTTCTTTTATACTAAAGTGGACTGTTGGGAAGATAAAGAAAACAAGAGAGCCGAACAACTATGAACATGGCAAAATAATACTTAGGGTTGTTTAAAAATTAAAAAAATATAAAAATTAAAAGGGGTGTTTTATTTATTTATGTCTTGCTAATAAAATTGGTAAAAGTTCCAAGGTTTAATCAATTATTACCAATTTAATGCAATTAACATTAAGTTAAAGTTAAAGAATTTTTTCAACTTTAGAGAACTAATTTTGGCAAATTGATCGTGATTCTCTCGGACAATAAGGCACATACATGTTTCCCTTTTTTCTAAAAAAAACATCAATTTTTCTTTTTCCTACTGTTCATCGTGAACAGTGATGCACTGTTCACAACCATTGTTCATCGTGATTAACAACTCACTATCACATCCGAAATTTTTTTTAATTAAACTCAATTTATCGATGAACAACGACTCACTGTCACGTCTCAATTTTTTTTAGTAAACTCAATTTATGAAAATACATGTCTGCAAAAAAATTAAACCTGAAGCTATGATATCAAACTGTGACGACCAAATTTTATATTCATTCAAATCACTACCAAATTCATAACAAATCATATTTCCAGTAAAGTCCAATTTTAGATATTGACTCATACACTATTATTTTAAATCATAACCAACAAATATTATAATAATTGACACAAAAAAAAAAATTTCATGTCTTAAATAATGAATTAAAACTCCTGATGGATAAAAATAAATATAATCTGAAATTAAAGGTGTTCGTTTTATACCAAATTTAATTTATTGAGTCCAATGAAACCTGACACCACGACTGTACATCATTGCCCGCCAACCAAACGACCAGTTCTAACCTATGAGGAGTAGTGGAAAGGATGAGTATATGGAAATACTCAATACGATACTGAAAGATTGTGCAATCCCGAATAAAATGCGTCAAAAATATCATACCATCATATCATAAAAACCGGAAAGAGCTCATAACATATCATATATTTGGTACCGGATGTCCATTTCATATTATATTATAACTTTCATTTGCATAATATTTATCAACATGAAAATACATTTGCATAATATTTATCAACATGAAACTACATTTGCATAATATTTATCAACATGAAAATAAATAATTTAAACGGAATGATATCATAAATAAATAATTTAAACGGAATAATATCACTTGCACCTCGTAATCCTAATTTGATATATAAAAAGGATTGTTGGAAGAAAAACAAGAAATTTTCACGTTCTCAAAATCATTTGTTGCCGTGTCTATAGCGTTTTCCACCCAATAAGAGAAATATCATCCATAATATTTATATTATATTTTAAAACTACGCGTTTTCTTTCTTTCTTTCTTTTTTTGGTAATTGACTCAATTTACTGTTTTTCCTTTTAATAATACACGTGTTTGCAAATTCATTTCACACTTAAACAAGGCATCACCTGACACATTGATAGCATAAAACCATAATTATTGTGTACTATCATAGCATTTTTCCTGTACGTCTACCATAATTGCCGTGTATCTAAGGAAGTTTCCCAAAATATATTATATAATATATCATTCAAACTTTTTATTTTATTTTTTTGTTATTTTACCCTTCCCATGCAATCACAATAAAAAATTAATCACAGCCAAATAAAAATTATTTTTTTCCATTTCAACTATAGGACACATGCTGGGTTCGGGAGATTTTTAAATCCATTTTAACTTAATTAATTACAAGTTAAGGTAATATCTTTCGACCTCAATAACATAAACATAACTTTTCGAAATAATTATTTGTTGAGTCCAATATCCACGATTAATTGTGATCTATCCAATGAGATCAATATCCATATACTTATCATTGCTATATCAATATCTAAATATTTGACCCAAATAAATTTAATATATATACACTTTAGTTCCTAACTTTCCAAAATATTAAAATATAGCATATAGAATAATTAATTTTATCCTATGAAAATTTTCGGGACTTTACATGTTAGACGAGTTATGGTGTTGGTACAGTTATTTTGATTTACATGAACAGTTGAATGGTTTAAGATATCTTGTTCACCAATTAGTTTAGTAAATTCGATTGTATTTAACTAAGGAATATTTAAAACCACAAGCCACCTATCCTGATGATATAGCTTGTCGTTTGTACTCATTTGTTATAGTCTGTATACCATTTGCATTATGGCTTGCATATTGTGGAATTTCTACTTATGTGGAGGATTGTTGGAATTGGTTAAGTATAAATATGAAAAAGTGACTTTCGTGTTAATTTCGACCAAAAATTCAGACTTGATTTGATAGTCAAATTATGAAAATAAGTAAACTAACTTGTTCTACTCGTCGAATACATCGTCATGGTATATTTGAAATCTCCAAACTAATTTCAAGTGAATGAAAAATTAATGTCTAAAGCTGGAAGGAAAAATAAAGGGCACTGGCCGGGTATTTATCTAACTCTGTCACTCGCCTAGCGCTCGATCGATGAGTCGCTGTTAGTGACAGGTTAGTGACAGAGTCTATTTTTTTACGTTCGAGCAATGCAAGAGCGTCAGGCTAGCGCAAAAAAAAAGTTGTAACCCTCGACAAAGGTTGTTGATTTTTGGGGCGCGACACTTAACTTACAACCTTTCATCCTCTATAATAAGATCCTTGAAATGTCCATTTCATCATCACAATTATATACAATCATAGCACAACATAAAATTCCTTATTTTTTTAGTCAAAACTTTGCATGAAATATGTTTTCCATTTCATTCAAAAGGAGTACAATAACTTAATCTTGGTTCGTTGATTCTTGTGTTTTGGAGTACTACAAACACAAGAAGATTATCGTTGTATTTTGGGAGTTGATTGTCATCATACATAGACATCATTGTGGAGCAAATTTGACTTAAGAACAAAGATTTCAACTCTTGTCTCAATTTTTCATCCATTTCATTTAGTATTATTTCGCCATTCTTTTTCTTTGGTGTTTATTACTCAGTTCTTTGCTGTTACTTCGTACAATTTTTGATAAGGTTGGTAAATTTGATATTTGGTTTAAAATCATCACTCAAATTCAATTTTTTATTCAACAATTTCATCAAACACCTTGGTGCATGCACTTCAAAAAAGCTTATGTGCGAAAATCATCATCTTTGAGAATATCACATATCAAACTCAAATAAGTAGCATTAAAAATATTGCTTGTAAGGTATTTTAACACAAATATGTAAACTCAACTCAAAACTACATAAACCAATCTTACAATCTGAGGATGATGGCTTTTGATTCACAAATGAAAATAAGCAATTTTTCGGATTAAAAGTAGTAAAAACAAGTTATAAGCACATTTCTTAGATAAACAAATAGATTTCTACTGAAAACGATGAAAAATTTCAAGAAATAGGGTTGCATGTATACTAATGAGCATTCTGATTAATTTGCTTAGAAAATAGGCTCTCAATAGCGTAGAAAAATAAAGATGTTAAGCTACTAGTACCCACCATTCATAGTTATCTTCTTCGGGTGAAATTTGGCAAATTCCTTTTTGTTTTAAATTTGTCATTCCAAAATAGATTTTTAAGATGTTTGTGGGAGAACTATTTATTGATTAATGAGGCTCCTTCACCTTTAACAAGATTTTCAAGAAAGCTCCTTTTTTCTCACCAATGGAGGTTTTATCTTTTTTATTCTCAATTTTGTTAAGTTATTTGGAGAGTATGAAAGAGTAATGGAGGAACGGTTTTGGGGAGTGATTTGCAGGGAAAAGAGTGTTAAGAATGTTTGTGGATAGCTTGAGTAAAATAAAAGAAAACTTGCTTATGGAATAAGCACTTTTCATAAAATCACTTATCAACTTAACTTATTTGAATATAATGATTTCGACTAGACATGTAATATACCAATAGAAAGTTTATCGAGTCAATAGTTCAACACATTTTACAGGTCCCAATTTGGACTTTAAAGTTATGCATGTTTTCATCTGAGTTGACAGTGAAACCAAGTCTGCCCGCTCAAACAGGTAAAAAGGGAGCTCGAGCAGACCTCTGGTAAAAAATAATGCTTTTTGTCCAGTTGAAGTATTTCTGTTTGTTAAGTTGTGTTCAAGTAGGTTGTCTTAAAGAACTTTTTAGTACAATTTTGGCATAAAATTTTAAATTCCAAAAAACCTATAAGTATAAAAGCTCTTGGACTTTGGACGGAACACATTTTTGGAGGGGAAAACACGGCAACTGTATTAAAGGAGATAATTCTTGAAGTTCATGCAAGTTTCTTTTCTTTTTCGTCCTCATAGAATTCGGTAATGTCTTTATACTTACATTTTTTTGGCGATGTAAACCTATTTCTGAAGATATTGATAACTGAAACCGACATGATGATTATAGATCAACTTAAAAGAATGACCAAGTTTAATTGCATGAACATTGTCAAGAAAAAAAAACGGTTATTTTCATAAAGTCGGGTTACATAGTGCAGTACAGATGGAATGCTTAGCTTGGCTTTCTTAGTTGGGCCTTTACTTCATTATATAGGCTTCAAGATAGGAGATTGACGCCCTTTATCTTGTCAAAGTCGTGTTCCGTTGTCCTGCTTAAACTAATTTCATTGGTTAAGGAGTTCGGCTATGTCAGATCATCATGAGCTTGGGTCTAGGTTATAAACAAACTAGGCAATCATTGCTTTCTCGTGATTGGTGAATATGTGAGTGCTGAGTTCAGAGTGACATCTTTCTATCTCTGGTAGTTGTAATGGGCATTACCGATGTCATTGGAGAACATTCATATAGTTTACACATGATAATAATTTCAGATGACGACAATTTTGACGATTCTAATTAGGTGAGCCTTACTGTCCGACCTCAGCCCTTGCGCATGAACTTCTAGTAATTAGGCTTCTTTAATCACTTTGATGTGTTCTACACTCAGTCAAGGTAGCCTATTAAGATCGAACACCTATAGTTGTTCACCAATATTTGAATTATGTTTTTAAAGAGTTTGGACCTTAGGGCTTAGTGGTAAGTCTAGAGCTAACGTTTCAGAATTTAGTGGGAGACAAATATTTTATAGGATTTGTTCCTGAATGACACGAGATAAGGGGATGGATGGCACATTAGTTCCATTATCTTTGAAGTTTCTTCAAGAAACTTTGTCAAAACTAGTTTTGATTCTGTCAATCTAGGCTCTTGATTTGATATTTTATTTTCCTACCATTTCTTTTTCAATTGTCAAGATCGTGCCCCTTCACATTATCCCCCTTTATGTTTTGCTTTTCCTTCATTTTTCTGTCACACTGGTTTCGAAAATTTCGCGTATCCTTTTCTGCCATCCTCGTCTTCCGCTCTCTCTCTATTTATTTATTTTTATCTTAGTTCATGAATCCTTCCTCTTTGAGTTAGTCTACCGAATTTTTACTCTGGGAACCTCTTTCTTCTACCCTTTTCTATTTCTTCTACGACGTGGTTCTGAAGATCTAGGGTTAGGTCTTGGAGAAATGATCATGAAAATTCTGCAAGTCCTTCTAATCGATCGTTCAGTTCGGACATCCAAGAAATTTTTACCACTATCCCCATTACTTCGGTCCATCCTAATCACACCTCCCAGCCCACTGAAGAAAGTTACAATCTAAATTGGGAAGGGGTTCTTAGGGATGAGGAGGTAGTGAGTCCGGACTTGTTGAGGGAGAGGAGGTAAAGGACTGGGAATGCATTTTCTTAAAATCCACTACCAATCCCAAAAAACTTGAGGGAGCTCGATCGAGATGTTCATGCCAGTAGCTAATGATCGAGCTTGTGAGCCTCCGAGTAGCTGTATGGTAAAAATACTCAATAAAATCATAAACATACATAAAGAAGACATTTCTACTATGAGAGAAGTTAAAAATAAAATAACTCTAGTAGAAACAACTCCACTTAAAAATTTGATTAATGATTACAACCAAGATATATAAATCCTTAGGGATAGAATCAGAAAGCTTGCAAACCAGTCACAATGAATGAAGAAATCATTTGTGAAACATGTAATATATCTATTTTGATATTTACATCTAAATACCATATATTTCAGTTAAATAAAGAAATATATGAACACTCTATAGAAAAATGAGTTCATAAAAATAGAATTAAAAAGAATAAAATCAGCATGATTAATGCTTTAAAAAATTATGATGAAACCATAAAAGGGTTTATATTGCATTATGCTATAAATCATTATGGAAGTTACTTATAAAGAAAGTTTAGAAGAATTCCAAAATGATGAAATATGTGAACAGATTGAATTACAAGGAAATTATTCTAAAGAAATTTTAATTTCTGACAAGAAATTAGCAAAATATGTAAGACAAAACTAACCATAGATCCTAGTGAAATTTTCACTCAAACAGGATTTATAAACAGGTTTGTAAACAGAAACAAACATGTATATTATGGTGTATCTCAAAAAGAATTCGCTATACATGTACAACATACATATGGGAAGATAGGAATATCTTTACTAACAAAACAAGACATCAATAAAGCAAAACAGAAAATAGATCTTGATGATTCAAAGGATCTATTTTGGATAACAATATGAGCTATAAGAATACAATTTAGAAGCACCTTATCTGAAAAGATTAATCAACCTATCTCAACGATGTTGATTGATGAAAGAATCCAAAATCCTAATGAGGGATGTTTGGGATCCCTTGAAGGGAATTTAGCATATGGAAAATTGTTATTCACGGTTTATCCAAGGATATCAGTTAGTCTACATGACCAAAACTTTGACGGAATCTTATCTTTCATACACAAATATGGAAGGATTTGGTAAAAGACAATAATGTAGCTTTTTCAATATCATACTTGGTTAGTTATGCAATCCATAACCAACAGAATATGACAATTGTTAAATAACCAAAAGGAATAAAGATTGACCCTTTATTATCTGAATATATAAAACACAAAGAAACAGAATTTGAATGGTTGATACAACCATCAAGAAAATCTTTGGAAATAAATATTAATGACCAAAGGCCATTAATAAAAGAACAAAGACCTCTTCTAACTAGAAGTTTGTCTTTGCAAAGAAAAACTATTCCAAAATTCCAATGGAAAGAAGAAACAGAAGCTAGTACATCTAGACAGCTAAAACAATTGAGTGAAACTGTTAATGCTATGGTTAATACTCTCTATAGAGAAGAAGAACCAGATGACAATAGCTGATATTCTAAATGAAATTAGAATATTAAAAGACAGTATAGAAGAAGTAAAAATTCTTCTAAAAACTCTTCAAGACAATAATGAAAAAACATTGGAAAAACACTCCGCAGTAATTATTGCAGGAGTTAAAACAAATGAAAATACTCCTAAGAAAATTTCAAAAGTTACTTTAGAAATTTTTGAAAAAAGGGGAGAAAGTTCAGACCCAAAAGACAACCGAGAAGGAAAATTTGGCATTGACGCTATAAGCTAACATGGCAAATTTTAGAAAAAAAACCTCGAAAATATTTATGAGACTAGTAATGAACTAGGATTCTTAAATGTTTTATTAGCCTTTGAAGACAATGAATTACAAAAAATTGTAAACATTGTTAAGAATATTAACATTGGTTGTAATGAAACAATTACAACGTTAAAAACAGAAATTGAGGATGTTGAAATCCCAGAAATAGAAAATAATTCAGGATCTGAAGATGCTGAAGAAGATGTAATAATCCATGAAAGATTTAATACAGGGATTACAATTCGTGACCCAAAACCTGAAAGATTTGAAATACCTGAAACTTCAAGAGAAGAAGGGAAAAAGAAAATAGGAGAAGAATATCCTAAAAAGACAAAAGAGGATTTAAGTACCAGTTTACTTCAATCTGAATTTATTCCTAAAAAAGGAACTCAACAACAAGTTACAATTTTAGATATAGATTATACACTTGAACCTGAAAAACTTATTGACGCTTGGTATAGTCATATTATGATTGCCATGATTGTTAATAAAGAAATCATAAGAAGTAAAGTTAATTCATGGAATTATGTTTTAGCAAGCACCAGAGGAAATGCCAGATCTTTCTTAGAAAAATTTGACTATATTATCAAAAATACTATTTGGAAAGATGCACAATATAACATACCTGAATTTGTCAAAAGAGTTGTAGAACAGTTATATAAACAATTCACTGGACAAACTTATGAAGTTTTTAAAAGTGAAAGAACAACTATAGAAATTGCTGATGCATTAAATCATTTAGAAAAAATTCTATTTGTGATATGTATTACTTCGAAAACTATGCATGTGAATATGCTAAATACTTTTATATTAGTCCATTTGATAAATTGATTGATTTAACAGAAAAATTTATAAGAAAACTTCATGAACCATTCAACCATGAGGTAATGGAAACGTTTAATAATGCTATTACACAACAAGAAAGTGTTATTGACTCAAGGGCCAATATGAGTGTAAGTAGTTCTTTAGGGATAGCAATAACCCTAACTAGAACTTTACTAGCAGAAAAATGTAAAGAAAAAATCCTAATAAGGGATAACAAAAAGGCAATAGCCAGAAATCCTAAACTTTGTTGTGAAAAATATCTCAACTGAATTCCAGGACAATATGGGTGTTTTAAAAGACAAAATAAAGCTTATAAAGAAAATAGCAAAATGGATAAAAAGAAATTTTGTCCACAAAAGAAAAAGAATTGCAGGTGTTGGCTTTGCAATGAATTTGGACATTATGCTAATGAATGCCCAGCAAGAATTGGAAATGAAGAAAGAATTAAACTTCTTAATTCGTTTAAGCAACAAGGCTTCTACCTAGTAGAAGACCCAAGTGATACAGAATCCTTGTATTACTTAACTTCAGATTCTGAATATGATTATTCCGAAACTGAATCATCTGAGGATGAGTAATAAAAATATTACTAATCCAAATTCAATTTACATTCCTATAAAACTGAGTTTTGAAGGATACAGAAAATTTAATATCCATGCTTATATAGATACTGGAGCATCAGCATGTATAGCAAGTAAATGGATTATACCTAAACAATTTTGGGTAAAATCTGAAAAAATAATAAGTTTAAAGATTGCAGATAAATCTGAAATAAAAACATCCAAATTAATAAAAGGATTGAATATTGAGATAAATGGATGGAACCAATCTCAATGGAAAACTTTTTGTTTCAAAATTCCTACTGTATATCAGATGGAAACTGGAATAGATTTTATAATTGGAAATAAATTTTGCCAATTACATCATCCTTTTATTGAAGAAATTGAATCTATAAGTTTCACTTTAAATAGTAAAAAACTGTGGATTCCTAAACGAAGAAAAGCATTTGCAATGAATTGTTTGCAAGAAAAATTCTTGGAAACATTAAAGATTAACAATAAAAATAAAAACTTCAAAGGGCAAGGTGAAAATATTGCTTACAAAAGACATATTTTAATCACTAAAGAAGATGAAGAAAAATTAAAAATCAATTCTAAAAGAGAAGAAATTCTAAAACTTTTAGAAGCTTGTTGTTCAGAAAATCCTTTAGATCCAAAGAAGAATAAAGAAAAGATGACAGCAACTATTGAATTACTTGACGAGTTCAAAAAATCTATAGTAAGAGCTAAAGCAATGGCTTATAGCCCAAAAGATAGAGAAGAATTCTCTATACAAATCAAAGAATTACTTGAATTACAGGTAATTGAACCTAGTAAATCTCAATTTTCCTCACCAGCATTTATGGTAAGGAAAGAAGCAAAAAAAAAAGACATGGAAAAGCTAGAATGGTAGTTGACTATTCCCAGCTTAACAAAATTACTAAAGATGATGGATATTTAATCCCGAATATGCAGAGTCTTTTGCAATTAATTAAAAGAAAGAAAATATTTTCTTCATTTGATTGTAAATCAGGATTTT
>CAIGRP010075588.1:0-13691 GCA_903798385.1 Fraxinus cuspidata | reverse complement strand
CAAATTTTTCACTAATTTATAGTTTCAAGTGAGTTATTTTGATATTAAATATTTCGTTTAATTTTAAATGGTTTTCAACAAAAAAAAATATCACATTGCAGAGTAGAACGTGTATCTGCTTGATCCCATTATAATCGATGTACGAGTCCCACTCAATATGGGACTTAAAGTTGATCTATTTCACTAAACCATTTCCAACATAGAAGACATCCTTGTTTGAGCTCCATTTTTCTACAAAAATTCATTTTTTTTCAAAACAAAAAACTCATTTTCAACGACATTCTCTCATAAAATAATGTTATAAATCCATTTTCTTATTACACATTTTTCAAATAATAACTATTACAATACATATTTTTCCCAAAAATCTCATTTTAATGAAGCCCAAAGTATGTACTAAGTCAAATTCAAGCATAAGCAACAAATTATGTTCTTGTTGGACATTCTCAAGTGGTTTTGACAATGTTAAAATTTAATGTATTCTATTGTGTAATTCATGTTGTGTAATGTGCAGGTTGAGTTTATTAAATCATGTACAAAATTGCTCCTGATTGGCGTACAAATCAAAGTAAATTGTATATTTCAAAAAAGAAAACAAATTGAAAACAAAATAAAATAAAAGACCTCTCTTCGACTATAAATTGATTTTGGTGATTTGGTCTTAAATTTTAGTTGATATGTTCATTCTATGTAAAATGCGTATCTTATTAAGACCCCGTGATTCGATTGAAATGCGGCTGAGACCACGACGATTCAATTAAAAATCCCAAGCCACTGGCAGGCTTAAATTGACATTGATCATAACACCATTGATTCGCAGCCGAGCTATGATCAGACTAACATTTTTGGATCCTAGGAAATGTCACAAGCTCCTCCACAAAAGCTCTCGTATATAACAATAGTTTCAATTTGAATAAATCATGGTGTGAATTCGAATGGCTGTGGTGGCGCGGGCTCCTCATCAACAGCCATTGCAGAGGCAGAACTCTGTTGTCCGGTAGCTGATCCACTGGGATTTGATGCTGCTGAAGAGGGTGCATCAGTGAGCGACAATACTTCAGGTTCAGTAGGACGAAGATCTTTCAACAGCACAAATCCCGACTGTGCTGACTTCACCGGCACATATCTGCTCTCTTCAAGGAATTTGATGTATTTTTCTTGAGCAGGAACCACTCTGGCTGGATTGGTCAAGATTTCAAAAGATGGCTCTGGTTCTGCCTTCTTCTCTGCGGGGATATCAACCTGAAAATAGTGAATGTGAAAAGGCTAGTTATCAATAATCCTGTTAGTCATCACAAGGCAATACCCATATCGCACATAAAAAAAAAAAAGAGTCGTCAAGGATATAAAGCATGGCACCATATATGAATGCAAATGGCAGTACTGACCTGCATAGAGTCCCCATCCTTGTCGCTTGATTTCCCCTTTCCCGGACTAGTGACGGCAGGACTCGGTTCTGCTCCAGATGTCTTTGGGGCATTAGCCTTCTCTAGCTCTTTCTTACTAGCCCTGGCCTTAGCTTTTGCAGATGTTGATAAAACTGCGGTAGGAAGTTTAGCAGTCGAAGTGGCAGTGGGTACAGTAGTTGGCTTAGGATATTCGAACAATGAGGGCTTTGCATGTGACAGGAACTCGAAACTTGGCACTTTCAGGTCAGAGTTCAAACCAATGAAAGCAGTTGGCGAAAATGACAAGCTAATGAAATATATAAGTGGGTACCAATACCAAAATTGACTGAACACAGCAAGACCAACAACTGCAGTAATTTTATCGTGCTTCGTCTTTGAAAGTAATTTGATAGTCACATTCCTTCCACCAGCATCCAAGATCCCAGAAGCTAAAATTGCACCCATCTTGCTCATAGTGTCTTCATGCTTGTCAAGAATAATTTTTTCCAGTTGGCGCCTACGTAAAGTGAAAATGCTAAGATGGAGAGAAAAAAAAATATATAAGTAAAGCAAATGTTAAAAAAAAGCAATACCTGAATGCACCAACCCGAGAATCACTGGCTTCACTGATCTGGATCATCACCATGGCCATTGCAATCAAAGCACCTTGACGAACAAAGTCAACAACATCTGATGTCAAAGGCTCCAGCAATGATATGGCCTCACTCAGACCAGTACCAGCGCATGAAATTCCAACGGCCAGTGCTGCACCATATCGAACATGTGGGTTGTAGGACTCGGATAACAGGGAAACAATTCGAGGAGTCTGCATATGAACAGCAGTAAATAAAATAAGCAGAAATCATCCAGGTGGGGATGTAGGGAACACCTCATGCAACATACCTAATCACTATCCTCTTTTATAGATAAATATATACACACGTGCATTTTCAATTACTATTATCTCAAACAGTCCGTTAAATTCTATGATCCAAAAGTATTGAAAATAAATTCCCAACTACATAAAGTCGTCGCTCAATGAAATCCAGATAACCAGTAATTTATAAGCTTCAAAGCAACAGAAAAGAAAAGGCACCAACCTGTTCTGGATCACCATACAAGACAAACCCAAGAGCCAGAACAGCTGTCCGCCTTACATCGTCACTCACATCTGATACAGCAAAATGCAGAAGTTGACGGATGGCTTTATTGTTACCTGTGCCCTGGTATGCCAATGCCAAAGCATACATGCCACCATAGCGTAGTATAGGGTCTTGATCCCGAGTCATTTGCTCAATAAGTGTATCAGCTTCTTCCTCTCTTCCATAGACCGTAAGAGCTATCCCCAGTGCCAAACCCCTGCCAAGATGTCATAACCAAATAAAATAGTAAAGAAGGGTTTAGACAGAATCATCGCTTTGATAACAGAAGCAGTCTTCACCTGATAATCTTCTCATGCTGAGTCTCGTGTGCATAAGCAAGCATTTCACCAGCCTTCTCACTGGCCGTTCCAACCATCAATAAACCCATACTAATACCAGCAGCTTCACCAGCTACAGCACTGTCAGTGTAAAGCACGTTCTTAATGTCATCGAAGACATCATTATCTGCAGTTCCCAAAGAGGCCAAACCAAGACCTAAGCAAGCACCATGCTGGATAACCTGCAACAATCAAAATTTCCAGTTGAAAATATCAAATGGAGATTTATATGAGTGAATAGGGAGATATCCTAGCATAAAAAGGAAGTACCTCAACATTAGTACTTCGTAGACTATCACGAAGAAATTGTTTAATGCCTTCCCCATGGTTAGCATGAATCAAACCTAAAGCATATAATGCTCCACCTTCAGAATAAGGACTACCGCCACCGCCAGCCCCACCCTGCGGCAGGTAAGGGGCCATGAGCGATCTCCCCTGCTTCAGATGGCCTCTATGAATAACACCAAGTCCTGCTGTTGCACTAAATTTAGCCCAATTTGTGGCCCTGCTTAACCAGTCCTGATCATTCACTTGCATAAGTTAGAAATACTGAAATTGAATAAACAATATATGATAAATAAAAGAGATAGAGGTGAAAATTTAATTTACCAGGTTCTCCCGAAGAAATGTATCCACAGTTGTTCCAGCATGCATAATTGCATTAGTATATATAGTTGCACTATGACAGACACTATTTCTCATCTCAACAGATTGCTTTATTGTCTTGAGAACGAGGAGATCTGACCTGCAAACAGATAACGAGCCGACTGTTTATTGAACTTTTGACAACCTTCTTTAAGGATTTGTTTATGAATCTGATAAAGAATCAATCTATGATATATAAGAAACAAAATGGAAGTATGATTTCTCACTTGTTATGACTGTATAAGAATTGCAGAGTCAACTGTATTGAATTCTCTCCTGACAAAATTCCTCTTATTTTTGTTATCCTTTCAGCATAAATTGCCTCGCGAGGATCAGGACTTGGCGTATTCCCATCTACTTGGCTCCCATTTGTCATTTGCACATCCTCAGTTGTGGTGGTGTTTCCACTTTGCACAGAACTTGGTTCGGGAGACCCTGAATGCACGGGTTCTGAAGGTTGTAACTTGGGACTTGGGAGCCTGTTTCTCACACTAAGAAGGAAAGCTTGGTGTTCGTTCTCCACAAGATCGAAGGCAATCTGAAACGCCAGTAGAGCATCCTCCTTATTTTCTGATCGCAGAAGTTTCTCCAGTATGCTTGCAATACCATCTGGCTCATCCAAAAACATTAGCCGCTGACAAATGCTCAAGTAATCTGGAGATGGCAGTTGCTGATATACTTTGACAAGAAGCTGAAGCACCTGTATTGCACAGGATCAGCATGTAGATAAACAATCAAAAATAATTCTTGCACATTTAGTTTGAAATGCCTAATAAGTTTTTACTTATTAAGAAACAGTAAGAAGATAATTTAATATACAATAATGACGGCCATCCAAACATAAATATGGTGGAGGAGGAGGATCTGTGCTTGCTAACTGTAAAAGAATGCCAAAAGCTAGCAAACTTGTGGGAACTCATTATAATGATGGCAACTTTTATAATAAACAAAAATCTGAGGGACCTCATTATAATGATGGCCTTAATTATAACAAAAGAAACAATACATGGAGGACGACATTCCCCAATACAAACTGCTCAAGGTAGTGTCAGAGCCATAATTTGCATCCAGAAATCCTACACCAAAGTCACTACAGCTGTTCAACTTGAAGGTTGACACTGGTAGTGTAACTAGATGCAAGTAAAATATTAATTCATTCTTTGTTATTGCCAATTGATTCTTTTTACAAGAAAGTAAATTGTTCAGAGTCTGAGCGTAGTTACAATCATCAAGCAACTGAAAAATCCTAAAATTCCTGATTGCTTTGAGAATTTTCTGGTCACCGGGAGTCTTTGATACCCACTACCTAATATCGTATCATTAAAAAAATACAGCAAACTTAAATAAGACGAAAATAACCCTAGACACAGTTAAGTAAAGGACTCTAACCATGCATAAAATATGAAAATGGGAAAATGTAAATGCACCCTATTTTTGTTTTAGCAAATAAAGGTTATCTACACCAACCACTGGCATAGGACAACACTATAATACTTGCTATTATCTATGAAGATATTTTATTTACGTAATTCAGTTGAAACACGACAGATCTTTGCCTCATGCTTATACATGCGGTAACTCTCATTCCGTCTCATATTCTTGGCCTCAACTGGTACAATCAATCAACGTCACTGAGAAACTAATGAAAAAGGAATCTTGAACAAAATTTTATCTAACTTATCCATATCTGACCACAGATTTACTCTTGTTGAGCCCGCCATGATTTTCATAAGAGCAAACAATTTAACATCCATTAAAATTCACTTCTCATCTATTAACCACATTTTAAATCAATTAAAACCAATTCAGATTAGGTCAAACAATTATCAATCTACTCAAGTTCACATTGAAGGTCAACGTGGTCTAGCAGTCATGCAACTCCAAAAACAGTAGAGAAAATCAGAAAGGAAATTACTTCCACGAATATATGACATAACTATGAGTGTATATATTCAATTATACTCCAAGTTTCAAGATGACCGATTATTGTTTCCTTTAACCTACTAACATTTACTACTACTTCTAAATCCACTTATTGTAGATTTTGATTACTGAAGCAGCAGAGACTTTGGGATTCTGGCCACAGGATTTTTGATATAACCAGCAACATGTTTCTGTAAGGGTGAGGGAACAATTTAGAAACGGTAACAAATATTTGTGTAACTGTCTTCTCACAAAATAAAAGACAATACCAAAAGCATAGAAGCCTAATAGGCTATTAATAGCGTATCTGAAAAGACCTATACAAAAAAGTTTACGGTGCTTGCTATATGATTTTACCTCACGCCGATATTCCCTTCGATTAACAAAGGAGTGAGAGATATCAATGCAATAACTAATAATTGCATGAGCATTATCACTCCTTGTAATTGCTTCCTCGAGTTTATCTAGTCTTCTGCACTCTATGGCCATTCCTATAGCTTGTTGGTATTTTCCATCCACGATACATCTGAAAAATAAAGAAAAGAAGGCCACATTTAAGGCAAAAGGAAATCACACAGCAATTTTGGCATCACAAAGACTATAATTACGTACTTATCAAGCATTCTCTCAACAATTGCCTCCAGTCTAGGGTCCACTGTTGCTGATTCATTGTGTGCCTCAGCTGCCTTAGTGTTGAGACTGGCATACTCGTCTATTGCTTTAGCTGAGTGAAGCAAGATCAGATAGAAAATTATTAACAAGCCTGGTTAGTAAACGCCTAAATAATATTATATGGTCATAAAACCTATCAAGAGATCACTCTCATTTGGAATAGGTTCTACATATTGTTTGACCTAACAGAAGTATTTGGCAAACTATTTTGGAGAGAGAATACAGGGCATTGACTAAATACTTACCAAGAAGAGTATGAACATAGTCTGAATCCTCTGAAACATCAAATAGATGACCAGCTCCAAGGGCGTATGATAATGAGTCATTCAGTTCACCTAGATAATAGAAAACCTGATGACAGAAACATAATAAGTAAACATGCAAAGAAAATAAAAAAGGCAACTAATGAGAAAAATGAATGCATTGTTCTGATGAATAAAGGGATATATAATTCACATAAGAATATTACCATAATATGGACCAGTAGGAAAATTAAATGAATTTAAGGTGAAACAAGGCATGGAAAACCATTTATGTTAACCCTGCCCAGTAATTTGCTTAAAGTTGCTGAAGAACTGGGTGTGTGATAAGATGTGTTAACAGGTTATAAGACTTCACCATCATAAAACTAAAATTTCTTCTAGGAACCATATTGATGTAATAAAACTGTCTCTCAAAATCTCCACACTGCAGAGGAAATATCATATCTACTATTTCAAAACAAACATTTCCATGTCTAATTGTTACCCTCCTTCTTCTTGACATCAAATGAACCCCAAAACAAAAATGGCAGGTAGTTATGCTTTCATTTGTAAGATAATCAAACGTTACTAGATAAACTAACAAAAACACAGCAAGAAAAAGAATATAGGGATAATCGATGGCAAATAAATAAGTGTACAATTTTCAAAAAATGGACATAACTTTGAACTTTGAACTGTAAACTTATTTTTATTTTCTAATGAAATGTGCATTCCAATGGAGGAAAATATAGTGACTCCCAAGTAACCTATGATCAGGATTGATTGGTTAATGTAAATACTTCAAACAGTGGAACTTGATATCACCCTTTTACGTTAGTTTTACAATCACACGATTAAAGCTATAGTAGTTAGCAGAGTAAATCAATTGAAGAAATATTCAGAAAGAAAGATAATGAAATAATGATTTACAATGGACTGGTCTAAGCATACATCCACAACTTAGCCTAAGATATTCCCATCTTAATATTTCACCAAATCACTGCACCTTTAAATTTTACATCTGGTCTAAGCAAAAATCAGCTACTCCTATGATATTCTCACCTTAATATTTCACCAATTCGCTGCACTTCAATTTTTCATAGTTAAGATCTATATACACTTTCTCGCGGCGTAGTTCCAGATCTTTTCCACTAATCTTTTATACATAAAAGGAAAATCTACATCTTTTACAGTTACACATAAGGAACATACTTTTACCTTGGAAACAAGTAATGCAGCTAGTGGTCTCTGGTCAAATTCTTCATCTTCATATAAGCTTTCTCTGCATAACCAAAAAATACACAGATATTATCTAGAGAGAATAGATTACTATGAGCAAGCAATCCATTAAAAAAAATAAAATACTTATCAGTAAAAAGTTTTCAAACGACTTATTAATCGAAGATACATAACTAAGATTAAGAACTTGTAATGAAAATTACATGATTTTGCTTTCAGTGATAAATCAGTTTCAAACCTATTCCAACAAGCCAAAGGCCAAAGTGTGAGGCAATAACCAGAAACAAGAAATATATCAAGATTCCCTAATTCTTTGGAGCAAAGTTTCACCATTCTTCAGAAGCTGTTATATACTCTCTTGCTAGTACTTTTTACAAAACGAAAAGAACACCTGATTCAAGCACAAAAACTCAAACTTCTTTATATTTTAACTCTCTTCAATCTTATCTAAAGCCTATATTTCCATAAAACTCCAAAATTTCTCAGTTTATCTAAAGTTTTTACAGTGACCATAGTGATAAATAACATTCAAGCACCTCCTAACAGAAATTAAATAATAACTATTTCCCACATAAATAGAAAGCCCAAAAAGTTCAGACTTTCTCAAATTCAAACGAAATTTTCCACAATTGTCTATATTTTCTCCTAAACCCATAATACAAAACATCCAAAGTTTAACAAAACTCACAATAAAAAAAAAAAAAACAAGAAATACAAATCCAGTCACAAAACCCTAGTTTACATACAAACCCACATACAAAAATACATATAAATTATGAAGAAGGAAAAAATGTACATGATGGGAACGGAGGTGGAGATCTCAGGCCAGAAGTAGTCAACGAATGCGTTAAGATTAGAGAGCGCATGTAGCTTAAGCGCCGGGTGGGTCTCGTTCAACATCGCCAGTAGCCCACCGGCCGAGCTCACCATTGTCGCAGCCGCAGCCATCTTCTCTCAACTCTTCACAATTATTTATGTGCTGATATTAGTACTAATCGTATACAAGTGCAGAGGTTAAGATTTTGATACAAGATTAGCGAACAGTGTTTTGCAGAGGGGAATGAACCGAATGAGACTTAAAAGAAACTATATTTAATCTAACTTTCGAGTGGATCGACAGAAGGAAGATTTATAATTTTCTGGGAAGATCTCCTTTGAGGGATTTCCTTTATTTATTAGTTAGGATTTCTTGAGGGAAGGGCAAAGTTCCCAGCTTAATTCTTCCTTTTTAAAATTTTTTCATACATGTATTTCTTGCTAAAAAAACTTAATAAATTTTAATAAAATATAGGATTGGAAAATTAATAAAAATTATACATACATGAAATATGGGAGGGCTTATTAATTTCAATGTTTATGTAGTCGATAAATCAAGTCTTACGCTTAAGAAAAGACGTAAACCTAACCTTCCAATGTCAAACATAATTTGAAAAGTCAAGAACTATAAATAGGAGTGTTAAATGAAGTGAGACAAGCTGCTCGACTCACCTGATGAGGCGGCTAACCTCAAGAAAGTCTCGAGAGTCACTTACGGCTATTCCCTTTTCATTTTTCCTTTTTTTAAGTCAAATTAGCTAAAATGTGTGCCGCTTACGAGCCTAGCATAAGCTTGTATGCAAGAGTAATCAGCTGCTAGACTTGTGTTCACAACTCGTCTTGGATGCCTCGACTTGCTTGTAGGCGAGTCAAGTCAATCGGCTTTGCTCCCTTCAACATCCCTAAATATGAAGCATGTTAAGTTTATACATGGTCAATATGATCAAATTAGATATGATTAGTGAAGAGAAGTGTGTAGCGTGTCGTATACTTCTTTCTTGTCTTGCTTGTCAAATATTTTAATGATTACGCTCCTATTTGGAGCTCATTCTTCCACCAAAAGAATACATTATTTGATCGTTACACTCCAAATTCAATCACCATTTTTGACATTTTGTCTCACATGTGGGTCCCACTTTCTCAACCAACGGTCATTTTTTTCTACTTTGGAGTTGAAGAATGAGCTCCAAACAAAGGCTACAAGTCTCATTTTGAAACCTTTTCTTAAAATATTGTTCGATGGTAACGTATTTATAAGCTCTTATTCTTCATGTGGGCATGATTTTTTTCAATTTGATTTTCTTGATAACGTGGTTAAAAGTATAAAAAAAGTTATGAAGATATCTATGGTTGAATATGAGCATGGAGAACACTTCTACGCTTGCACCTATGCATTAAACTTTACTAATGAATTCTAATGTGTTTTGTGGATGAAGTATACAACAAAAAATTGTTTTGTAATAAAGGTCGACGTAAATAGAAGTACAATATCACAGAGTAAATAACTTTTTAAACAATTTAATTAAAACAATATTTGTTTTCTTTTAAGTGTCTCGAAATCAATTCTAACCTTCAATATATGTTGATTTAGAAATATTTCATATTGCTCGACCTTTCAGTCAAGAAAAACGATGGAGATTAATATGTCCACTGTTAGTTGATTTTAACTTTTTGTTTCTGATTTCAAGAAATTTAACGGGCTTTTGTTGCTGCTGTAAAGCCCATCTATGGAACTAGCCCATTAGGTTGCCAAAATCCTTCCAACTTACTAAGTCGCTGTTAAGGATAGGGATTAAAATTAAATTTTTAGCAGATTTTAATAAAAAAATATAAGATATATGGTTGAATAACTGTGAGAAATTGTGTGATAAAATTAATTTTTGACTTTGACTTTATATTTTAATTTGATTTTGATCCAACCAAACAAGAGCTATCTCAAGCTGTGGACTGGCCCAATAGAAGGAACTATCCATCCCATTTCATGATTTTTGGCCCAGTAAGTATTTTATTATGGGAACAATTCACATTTAAGGTACTTAAAGATACCGTTTCAAAATTAACAAGTATGTTTTAAAGTTCAAAAACAAGTTCATAACTAAATTTAATTAATTAAAATAGATAATTAAAAACTTTTTTGTTAATTAAATATATTAAATCACAATACTATACTATTTATGGTTACAATTACTTACTAGTCACAATAAAAAAAAGTCTCAAATCACAAATTTCATAGGTCATGACTTATTTATTACTTACAAATTATTAAATTAATTGATCACGCATTTTTTTTATCACAAGTCTACAAATTTTATAGGTTGCAATTTATTTATCAGTCACAAATTATCAAATTAATAGGCCACGTATTATTTTTTGGTTAAAAATCACAAATTTTATAAGTTACAACTTATTTCATGGTCATAAATTATCAAATTAATAGATCACGAGTTTTTTTCGATCATAAATTCTTATCTTAATTGGCCATAATTTAACAAATTGTGAGTAATTATTACAAATTTAGTCGTAATCTCACATTTTTTAGGTCACATTGATCACAATCATCCAAAATCTCATCCTCACCTCACCTCACCTCACCTCCACTCTACCACCAACACCAACCGAACAACCACTGCACCACCTCACCACATGTCACCGCACTACCATCGTCATCGTTACCATTACCTCACCACAACCGCCATTATCACCACCACCACTTGCACAACCATTTCCATTGCCATTACCGCCACCGCCTACACCACCACCATTTACAAAATACCAACCGCCACCCCCAAAACTTTGGCTAAGTAGCAGATCGAATCAGAAAATCACCCACAACCAACAAACCACCCACATTAGATCGATCAGAAAAACCACCCACAAATAACCACCAACAAACTCCAATAGCCATCCACAACACCATCAATACATCAAGAATTAGAAAATGCAAGGCCACTACAATAAACGTCGTTGCAACGGTGCTCAAAATGTTGTCGCTGCGCGCAACGGTGTAATGCTTGGTAGTTCTCTTGCTTTAGATTGTATTATAACCTAAGCTCCTGAAGCAAGCCTGTTGAAAAAAGGCGAAAGAAAATCATAACCTCCATAAATGAGAAAATGATCTTAACAATAGTAAGTCAGTGCCTTTGATAAGATCTATAGGGGTTTGGAACTTATCTTTCTGTGGATTTGATTTCGTTGTTGTATGCAGCTGAATCTTGTTTCCTTGATTGTTTTCCCCCATAAGAGGCTCGGTAGTTCTCTTGTTCTACGATTTGATAGGCGCTCTACGATTTGATAGGCTCGGTAGTTCTCTTGTTCTACGATTTGATAGGCGCTCTATGCAGTAATCGAGCCCTCCGCGATTGGGGTACTTTTAAGTTTAGCCTAGTCAACAACCTCATTTGCCTTTTCAAAAATACTATATTATCACATCGGCCTATTAAATGTTAAAAGACAAAAATGTCCTTAAATAAGTTATACAATTACAAAATATTGTTTTGTTTAAAAGAATATTTTAACATTTTAGTTAACAACTGAAAATCAAACACTTCCCAATTAAAATTTCAAAATCACTTAACTTTTTTTATCTGTCTATTTCAACACGGATAAAAACCCTCTCAACTTTCATCTAGTTCAACCTCAAAATCTCTAAAATTTATCGAACGCTAAATAATGAAATATTTTTTAATATCAATCAATTCGAATCATTAAGTATATTTACGTATGTTTTATTTCATTTTCGTTAAATTTTTATACGTTTTAATTGATAAAAAAAATCAAAATTTTTTTTTACACAGCCGGAAAAATTTATCAATTAAAATTTTAAGTCGATAAATAGTCGGAACATTTCGTTTTCGTTAATTTTTTATACATTTTAATTGATAAAAAAAATCGGAATTTTTTTTTTTTTTACGTTTAACAGCCAGAAAAATTCATCGATTAAATTTTTTAATCCAAACAGCCGACTGTGCCGACTATTTGTTTAACAACCGGATGTCCAGCTGTTTTCAAGTTGTTCAGTCCTTTTTTTTTTTTAAATTATGTTGCCCCAATCGAGCCAAATGACTATGTATTTTTTCAAAATTAAAAAAATTATGTTTCGTCTTACAGATATGATTGTAATGCCAGTTTGTCTCTTTGGTGATTTCGAATTAGATGAAAAAAGATCAATGGGTGTGGAGATGGACAAGTGATAAACGTGGTGGTATTCCAATTTTCATAACGGAGAGTACAACATATGCGGTAATATATCATGATTTACAAAACAAGCTGATTGTCGATTCCTCTCAGTACGATATGGAATTGAGATTTCGATTCAAGGGTGATTCATCTATTCCGTTCCACCCGTGAAGGTTATTTGTGATGAAGAAGTGAATTATCTATTTGAATTGAACAAAATGTACACGACTCTTATTTGTGTGATTTTAGTAAGGAATGATGTTGCCGAAGGTGGACATAAAGATTTGGTTGGAAGGGATCACAATGCCAATGATTTTCGGGACATAGTGGTGATAGCTCGTGAAGATGACGTGGTTATTCCCGAGCCAGTTATTCCTCATCGTGATTTCACTGTTATACACAGAATTCATTGGTAGTTCACGACCACAAGAACGACAATAGATTTACAAATGAAGATTTGATTGATTTATCCCGTCGGAGACATGAGTGGGGTGGGAGCGCAGAGACTGGAATAAGTGGACCATCAACTATTCTTCGCGTGTGGTTTTCGATGATGAGGATTTGTATGTTGAGCAACTATTTGAAACAAAGAATGATTTGCAGGAAGCTACGCATTGATTTCAAATGCTTTATTTAATTATATATATAAAAAATTAAAACAAAAGTAAATTATTAAAATTAAATAAAAAATATAAATATTATCTAATTAAATTTGAAAAAATTAAATATTTGTTTACATTGAATATTTAATTAAAGAATTTTAAATTTAAAAATTAAAAGGAAAAAAGAGAATAATTTACTAATTCGTTAAATAATAATATTTCATTTTAGTAATTATCAATTTCAAATACTTTATTTAAGTATATATCAAACAAAATGAAATTATTAAAACTAAATAAAGAATATAAATATTATTTAATTAAATTTGAAAAAATTAAGATTTGTTTACAATGAATATTTAATTAAATAGTTTTCAAAATTAAAAGAAAAAAGAAAGAATTTGCTAATTCGTTAAAAAAAATATTTCATTTTAGTAATTATCGATTTCAAATTCTTTATTTAATTATATAGATAAAAAAATTCAAACAAAATGAAATTATTAAAATTAAA
>CAIGRP010075586.1:0-23344 GCA_903798385.1 Fraxinus cuspidata | reverse complement strand
ATTTTCCGATTATGAAGAAACCAAATACTCCTAAAATCTATTATTCTGAATGGCACAACAAACTATTTAGTAAAACCCAAAAAGATTTGAAAACTTGGATCAAAACTAGTAAAATTTAGAACAAAAAAATGGCATTTAAACGGAATTTATTTACCGTAGAAACGGCTCTGATAATTGAGGTGGGTCCCGCATTAGAAGCTGAAAAAGAACGAAAAACATGCAGGCGTTTACGGAGCAAAAGCGAGTTGGAAGCACTTTTGAAGCTATTGAAACTCGTTGGAACTCGAAGCAGGTTTGGGTCTTTGGGAATTGCAGTGTTGGTACCCCCAAAAGACGTCGTCATATCGGAAAATCTCTAGCAAAGGAAGAGAGCTATTTGTTAAAAAAAATTCTGTTCTTAGAGCAAGAGAGTTAGTGGAGGAGGATATAATTGGTGGATTGGTGATGAAGAAGAAGAAAGGGGATAGTGAGACTGTGAAGGGTGTCACGTGACTGACACGAGATTATATTTTTTATTTTGTTGGATTCTTTCATGTTCCACGCGCTTCTTCTCTGGCTGAAAAGTTACTCGCCTTCAAACATATCTACCTAACAAATAAACTGGAAAAAAAATGTCAAAACTAATTTCAAATTGTAAAGGAGAGTGGAGTCAAATTACGTGATAGATAGATTAATGTGTGTTCAGTTATGGTTCCATTGTTCATGAGACTCAAGATTTGAAAAAGTAACTGAAAAAAATTAGCACTTAAACAAGAAACAAGAAAATATGATTATATAATTACCACTCTGCACTAGAGTACGGGTTGAAAGTGTGACTAGCCGTTCGTAGACTAAGCTCGTGTCTGAGGTGAGCTACGAGCGCGAGTTAAGCAACAAACACTCATGCAAGCATGGTCGAGCCACACTTCTTTGAATTGAGTCGACTCGAGTGGTGGACCAAGCTGAGATGGTAGGCGAGTCGAGCAACTCAACTTGACCTATTAACACTCCTCCAACTTTGTACATTCAACGCCTGTTTAGATATCGGTCTAGCTTGATTATAATGAAAATTTTGATTGTTATACACAGGAAATGAGTCTCGTTGTAGCAACCATTTTTTACTACACATGTCCAATTAATTAAAAATTTTGATGAAAAGGCCAGGATGCCACTTAATTTAATCATTTGAATATTCTTAACTAGGACATTTTTGACATTCTAAATTATAATGAAAGACTGTTGCCAGTTTTTGTCAATAAATTTCATGGGAAATGCTATATGTACACCGAGATTGACACCCCGGTGTACAGCCCCCCTCACAATAGGGAGGGCCCACGAATTTTTATTGGATGTGAGCCCCTCTTTTTTGTGAGGGGAGAATCCCGGTGTACAAATAGCATTTCCCAAATTTCATTTTCTTTCCATACGTATGCCCATTGTCTGTATATAAAGGTCAGATTTTTCATTAAGAAAAAGTGTAGTAGCGGTCTTTAGCCTTTTCAATTTTTGTAGACTTTACCATAATCTTCAATTTGTTGGATTTTGACTAATTTTGATCAAATTGAAAAGAATAAAATGATAACTTTACAATTATCACATTAAATAAATAAACAAACAAAAAAATTAGAAAAAACTAAAAAACCAAGAAAAAAAAAGGGTTTTCTCCTTCAAGCCTCCACCCTACCCCAATCCCGTTTCCTAGCCAATAACAACATCAACACAACCGTCGATAGGTCGGTCAGATCCATCCACCTCACGAGCCGCACTGTAAATCGCCACCACCACCATCAAACAAAAACCAAAACCAATCGATTTTGACCTTCTTCATTTCAGTTGCTGGAAAAACCAATTTTTGGGAGAGAAAATTTACATTAATTTGTTTAATTTTAAAGTGGGCTAAGATTGAATTTGGTAAATTTCTTGTATTTCATAGCAAGATTGTAGCAAAAACACCGTATCAATCAAGTAACCAAACGGAAAGCAAGGATTGGCTGTGTTTGACTACACAATTTCCTTTTTTTTAAATGGAGCTTAAGCACCATTAATTAGATTTTACTTTTAATTGGGCAAGTGAGATTTTCCACAAATAGTGTTGTATAAATTTGAATTGGAGGTTGTCGGAGTCGCAGGTCTAGCGTCCAAGCGAAAGAGTAAGGAAAATGGTGGATGGGATTTTGGTGGTTGGTTTTGGTTTGATGATGGTGGTTGATTATGTTGAGATACGTTGCTGGTGGTGTAAGGTGTAGCAACTGTGGTGGCGATCCAAAACGGGGATAATTACAACAGTGGTGGTGGTCCCGTTTATTCGAAACGAGGATAATTGCAATGGTGATGGCAATTCCAAACGGAGATAATTGCAGTGAGAAAGCTTCGTTTGGCAGTGGGAGGTCGTGACTTTGATTTTTGGTTTGGTTTGGGTGGGGTGGGGTGGGGTGGGGTGGGGTGGGTTGGGGCGGGAATAGTTTTATTTTATTTTATTTTATTTGTATTTTTATTTTGTTTTAGTTATTTTAATGGATAATTGCAGCAGCGGTTTCAAAAATTAGCACATAGTGTCCAAACAGATAATTTCTGTTAATTTGATCATTAGTTGATCCAGTAAATTTGACTTTGACCAAATCTAAACAATTTTTATAGGGAAAAAAAATCACAACGCAATGACTATTCGTCTTCTCTTATCCACACCCTACCTTCTCCTAAACCCAAATCCAATTGGTCCCGTTTTACCCTTCCCAGCCACCACTACCCTACTCCACCGATTTTGTCGTTGTTCCCGTCAACATCTCAAACGCATTTCTCATATTACTTGGTCTAAGTCAATTATGTTCTTGTTGAAAAAATGAATCTTTATATTTCCTCCTCATCCCATGCCTTCAACTATCGACCAAAGCCACTACCATTCCTTTGCCTTCAGCGATCGCCCAAAACCATCGACCAAAACCACCACTATTTCCCTGCCTTACAGCCACCGCCCAGATCCTATGCCTTCAGCCATTGCCCTTCAACATCATCAAATTATCCATCAGCACACCTCGAACCCCCATCAACATCATCAAAATGGAAATCGAAACTTTGAGCAAAATTGTAGTAGCTTTGGTTGGCAGTAGCCACCATGGATTCACAGCAAAAAATGACAAAAATGTCGAGATTAAATAGAAAACAAATAATAATAATAAATAAAGTGAAATTGCTTCAATCTCTTTCCATTATTGTTAAAATTGGAATTGAAAAGTTGCAATTTTCGCTTACTCGCGTTTGATTACTAACCACCACTCGTGTCTATTGGAGTCCCTTTCATGGGATTACCTAATTAGGGGTGGTTTGTTGGTTCGGGTGAGGGGAGTTGTGGTGGTGGTGTGGATTGGTGGTGGTGTGGATTGGTAAGGGGACAATTTTCTAGTTTCGGTAGGGTAGGGTACAGGGTGGGAGGGGTGAATAGTGTGGGGTGGGCATAGGGAAGATGATGGGTTTATGTGTTTTAATTATTTTTGTTTTTTTTAATTTATTTTTTATTTTTACCTTTTTATGTATAAAACGTAATCATTTTACCCTTTAAAAAATGATTTAGATTTTATGAAAGTCAAATTTATGGGTCAACTAATGGTCAAACTAACAAGAATAATTCATTTGGACATCAAGTGCTAATTTTCAAAAGGCTAGAGACAATGATTGACACAAAATGAAGGTTAAGGTAAAATTTACAAAAACTCAAAGGTTTGGGATCTCTGTTGAAATTATCCCTTATACTAATTGTTGATGGGAATAAATAAATAAAATTACCATTTACCCCTTTGAATTTGATAGAAATTGATCAAAATTTACTTTTCTTGATCAACTAACGGTCAAATGGATGATTTCCATCCAATTAGATCTCATGTGCATGCCTATGAAAGGTTAGAGATCTTTAATGGCACAAATTGAATGTTAGGGTTTAAAATCTAAAAAATTAAAAAGGTTAGGGACCGCAACTGTAATTTTTCCTTATTTAAATTGTTTTATTGGATTAAATAAAATTATTACAATTTTACCTTTTTCAATTTGGTCAAGATTCTCTTTTCTTGGTCAACTAACGGTCAAATGAATAGTTTCCATCCAGTTGGACTCTAGGTGCATATTTATGAAAGGTTAGGGACATTCGCTGACACAAATTAAAAGTTAGGATAAAATTTACAAAATTGAAAATGTTAAGAATTACTGCTGCAATTTTCCCATTAAGATATCAATTATCAAGAGGAGAAAAACAAATAGTACGGATTTATAGGCGCGTGGATATCACTTGCTGTAGACACAGACTTGCCTTTGAAAGTTTTGATACATTGAACCTAGACGCAAAGGAATGTTACGGGTGGGTCAATAAATTTTGAAACACGAAAAAACAATTTATTATTTAATTGTTTAGAGAAAATAATCTTATTTCTGTCAAAGTTTATAGTAAAAAAAATGGTGGATATTACAAAATATATAAACAATTAATAATATTCGATTAATTTATATGTAATTATAAATTTATAATATATTAAATATCACATAAGTAAGAACCATTTTTTGGACGATTCAACCATCCTATAATTCAATTATTTCAATAATACCTTACTTTCATATTCATATATACATTTCAGTGTTATTAATTTTAATTATAAGTAAATTATAATTTCACGTTTAAGAATATATTTCATTATTTACTTCAATATATGCTAACTAACATCCAATTTCATTTAATTATTAGAATTATCAAGTGAATCATTTTTTTTTTTGGACAATTTAACTATGCTATAATTTAGTTATTTCAATAATACATTACTTTTTGTTTTTAATATATATTTAATTTATTTAACCATTTAGTTATCATCAATGTATATATACATTGACATATTCATTTCACATTTATGCTTTCATTAATGCATAATTTTATATTATTAATTCTCAATTAATTAACATTCATATTCATTTAATTAATATTTATCTTTATTTATGTATTTCAGTGCTATTAATTTTAATTATAAGTTAATTAGAATATCACATTTAAGAATGCATTTCATTATTCACGTCCATGTATGCTAATATTACTTTTACAACATTTATAAATCACTTAATAATTGCACATTAAACGTTGACTAGTTTTGACAAATGCACCATTAATAACTTGTGGAATCTGATACTCTTGCTAGGACGTAATTTTTCATGTCCCATTAAGGGTGACAATTTATTGAAAATCAACTTGCAACAATAATATTAAGAACCAGAAAAAGTACTTAATTAATTGAAAATGGCTTGATTCTCTATTTATTCAATCTATTTTTTACCAAAATCAAATTGATATTGGTCACGTTTACTTATATATTGTTTTATTTAAGAACATGGTATTTTAATAGATATGACATTTTAAGATGCATTTGATTTTAATTTTTCAAGAAGTAATTCTAAGAATTTGTGTTTAAAATTAATTTTTCTTTTTTTGAATCAATGTATAATTTTGTTTGCTACGGTGGAACCAACCCTATTAAAAGTGTCATACAAAATCTTATCTTCCATATTGCCTCTATTCGTGTCTCTTAAAACATAGCTTATAAATTCATTTTTCTATTCAATCAGAGTTAAAAGACTAATTTCAACGGCATATCCATAAATACTATCCATTTATTATCATACATTTCGTAAAATCCACTATCTTTCCTTTTAGAAAAGGTTACTATTCATTTCCTCAATATTGTCGATTATTTTTTTGCTCCGTTCTGAAGGCATTGAGATGACAATGACTGCACATTCTCTCATACGAGCACAAAAGAAAGCTTCATAAATTTTCTCCACGAGAAAGGACATCCAACCCTAATTGGCATATTTACAACACAAATAACCAGATCAGCATTTCCCCTGTTAAATGAGGGGAAAAAAAAAAAAACCTTTTGAGGAGGAGCCCTGCTTTATGTCCCCGGTTCAATGACCAGGAAAAAAAAACAGGGGCGCCATCTACAGCCCCCCTCCAATTGGGTGGCGCCCCTGTTTTTGTCCCGGTCATTGAACCGGGACAAATGGCTTTAGCCTTTGAGAAGATATTTAATACCTCAGCCCGACCCAAAAAAAACCCGTGGTGACGTGAAATCAAAGAAAGTAACAAGAATTTCTCGACTCAATAAAAAAACGATGCCCCATAAATGCCTTTTTCTTTTCCATAAAGCTTTTATAATGTGTTCACCTACCCTCGTTGGATAACAGTAGAGAGCCATCCCTTATTAAGTTTAAGCTGAGGCTGTTGAATCGTTCTCGAGAATATTGTCTAGATGCTTTTCGCCAATCTGTTCCGGACTTCATCATTGCAGCAAATTCTTCATAACTTATGCGTCCGTCCTATACATGTCAGCAGAATGAAATAGAGATCCTTTACGATAAAGAAAACAAATAACTAACGAAGAAAGAGAATAAGAAAAAAGAAAAGATTAGCATTATCGTAAAGCGTGTTTAGATAAGTTTTAAAAAGAGACATGTTTGGATTGGCTACTTATATTGAACTAATTTTTACCTTACTGCTGAAATAAAGAACTAACTTATTTTCAACTTTGATCAATAAAAATAAAAAAAATTTGAAGACATACTGGCTTATATGTAAAAATTTAAGCTCAGCCATACATGCTCGTCAAACAAAAAAGAATAGGAGGATGATGTTCCTAGATAGCATCAAGTGCCATATACAAAATGGGAATCTAATTGATATAAGTTGAAAATGATGCAGGGAACGATGAAATTTTCGAATACATGTGATGATATAAAGTTGGAAGAGGCAACAGAAAAGGGATGAAATAAAACAAGAACATATAGATAGAAAAATAAGCTGGTTCAGAAACGTACGAACGAAAAACTGACAGCAAGAAATTCATTACAGGAGCTCAAAGTGAGAATTGGGCAGTCCAGTGGACGAGGTTTTGATTTCTTTTCCTCTTTAATACTATCCAATACAATCTTGTTCATCTTACAAAGCATGGCTAAAAGTTCCCTGTAATATTTAGGAGTCATAATATCAAGGTTCTTAAAGGCATTGGGCATGGCAATGTGGCAAGGTCAAGCCTAGGTGTACTAAGGTTTTTTCCTATTTCTATTGTTCTACGACAATTAATAATTATTTTAATAAGGCCATTGTTTTACTCATTTTAATAAGATCATTAATAATTTATTCCTTTTATTCAATAGTTTATTTAACTTTAAAAATAAAAAGGGACTGCCTTGAGAGGAGGTCAAAAATAGGGTTGATCGCCTTTTTCCATGTCTTTTCCATTTGCTGGGTGTCTCATGCTTAGGCCCCACCTTTTAGAACACTGCATATATCTCACCCTCCAAGGATTTTGATTTCTTTTTCTTTTTAATACTATCCAATACAATCTTGTTCATCTTACAAAGCATGGCTTAAAGTTCCCTGGAATATTTAGGAGTCATAATATCAAGGTTCTTAAAGGCAGCATGGCAATGTGGCAAGGTCTAGCCTTATGAGCATAGGCATGCCTAGGTGTACTAAATTTTTTTCCTATTTATATCATTCTACGACAATTAATAATTATTTTAATAAGGCCATTGTTTTTACTCATTTTAATAAGATCATTAATAATTTATTCCTTTTATTCAATAGTTTATTTAACTTAAAAATAAAAAGTGACTGCCTTGAGAGACGGTCAAAAATAGAGTTGATTGCCTTTTCCGTATGCAGGGTGTCTCATGCTTAGGCCCCACCTTTTAGAACAGTGCATATGTCTCACCCTCCAAGGCATTAAAAGTTCAAATAAGACTCGAGGATTGAGAGTTCGTGCATGCATCAGTATATGCCTTTTTATTTGTGAATCTCAAAACTGACCTTATCTATGTCAACGTCATGCATGATAGCGTTGATAACTTCCTCATTATTGGCACTATCTGCATCACTCAAAGCATCCCTCAACTCTTCAATCTCTATATAACCACTCCCATTCTGATCAAAGAAGGCAAAAGCTTTGTGTAGGTGTTCATCATTCGCTATTTTCCTAAGATGAACCAAAACAGCCACAAATTCCTCGCAGTTCAAAGTTCCATCTCCATCAATATCAGCCTGTAAAACCAGACGTGCGTTATTAATTAAAACAAATTACAAACACAACAAGGACGAGAAATGTCTGACCATTTTACACTTAATAAGTGATAAATAAGAAATAAGATGAAGAAAATTACGGTTGAAAGTAACCCAGACTAGTGCAAACATTTCCGGCAAAAAAGGTTACTTCAAAAAAGTAACTTCATATTTTTGAAGGCTCCCTTCAATTGAGTTACCATCAAAAAAGTAATAAAGTTCAAAAGAAAGACAAAAATGAGCAGAATATGTTTATGCTTACAGCTTCTATGAGAATCTGAAGATCTGCATCAGGTATCTGATGGCCAAGCTTTTGCAAACCAGTTTTAAGTTCTTCGAGGTTGATTTTACCTGTATTTCCAGTGTCCATCATGCCAAATGCTTCCTTTATTCCGGCCACTTCTTCCACAGTTAAGTGCTCAGCCACCACCTGTGCGTGCAACATTTTAAGGTTCAAACACGAAAAAAGGAATCATGTTGATGTGGTTTTCTTCTCATTTTCTTTCCAATTCTTTTTGGAAAAAATAGAATTGGTCCCTAGCCTTTTAAAAAGAAGCCAATAGGAGCCCAATCTTTCATTTTATTAGCAAAATTAGTCTTCAAGGATAGAAAACGTCCAAATCTATGTTAAATTGTCAAGTGGCCCTCACATGTTCGACTCTGTGAAACTAGATACTGTCTTCCAACTAAGACTGGTGCCCAGAAATTCATAGCACAGCATGTTTTCACAGGGGCACGTGAAAATTTAATGGAATGGGGGGTACAGGGTATTATCATAAATGCATGTAGTGAACTATATAAGTACCCTTAGAGCTCTTTTTTTGAGTTTGTTCATCACGGAAAATTGTTTGAGCCTTGCTTTCACAGTCTCACCCAGAGAAACATTCGGAGCCTTCGCATTCTGTAACCAGGGATGCTCTGTATTGGAATATGCAAATAGCCCATTACAACATATTCTAGTTTCCCTCATTATAAGAATCAAATTCACATTGACATACAACATTGATGTAAGCAAATATTACCAAGCACTTGCTGAGCCGTGAAACGCCGACTTGGATCCGGGTCGAGCATTTTCCTCACAAGATCCTTCACATTTTTGGATACTTTAGGCCATGGGTCTCTCTTGAAATCAACAACAGATCGAATAATTGCTTGGGCTACTCCTTGCTCAGTTTCTGCACAATTAGAATACATATAAGAAGTCTGCACAAAAATTTAATATGTAGACTGATATCATTTGTATCTATGCGCGTGAGATGGGAAATATACGATGAATTAAGCAACACCATACTCCAGCAACTTCATTTTTTCTCTGTCACATCTACATACTCATAAGCTGTAGAGAGCATGTTTGGGAGTTGTTTATAATGGTTTAAATTATAATTAGATAGAATGACGGATGATAATGGGTAGTAATTGTGGGTTTCACGAAATATGTGGATGAAAAGTTGTTTGACCAATTATAAACTATTTATAATATCACTCAAACATAGGCTAAGAGCATGTTCATATGTGCTAAACAAAAAGTAAAAGTTACTTTCATTTGTTACTTTTTTTTCTTGAATAGATACTAATTACAAAAGTGTTTTTAACTTATTGACATAAAAAGGATGTTTGGCAAGCTCTTGTTTGGTTAACTCGTTTTTTCTTCTTTTATTTTAGATTTACTTATTTACTTATAAGTAAACTTAGTGTTCGAAAAATGATTTTTTATGGAGTATGTGTCGTTACAAAGTAGGAAAAAGTTATGGGTCCACTTACAAAATTATTTATTGGGAGAATGTACGGTTGAAAATGAATTTAAGAAAAAAATGATTTTCAAATAAGTTGTGCCAAACAAATGCTTTTAAGCTTATCAAACATGCTATAAATCCAAACTATACTCATGCTTGTCTCTAGATATGACAGAAGTAAAGGCTGCAATTACTACAAGTATCATAAGTGAACAAGCAAACCTGCCCAGAAAGGCGGAACGCCACAAATAAGAATATAAAGGATAACTCCGGCACTCCACACATCAATCTCTTGCCCATAGTTGCGTTTTAAAACCTCCGGAGCCATGTAATAAGGACTTCCCACAATCTCATTAAAGCGCTCGCCTGAGAATATTTAGAAACAAACTTAAACATAGATAATCCCAAATTATACAACTAAAGGCAGAGATCAATAAGGCTGAAATTTGGTTGAAAAATTACCATACCAGGTTTATAGAAAACTGACAAACCAAAATCAATTGCTTTTAGGGGTGCTGTTTCTTTCTTATTGGCAAAAAGAAAATTCTCCGGTTTGAGATCCCGATGCATCACTCCTTGAGTGTGGCACATCTACGGTACAATAGTGGTACAACAAACCAGGGATTACTCTAAACGGAGCAAATATGAGACAATCAACTTTATTTAGCAGTAATTTCGACGGTAAAGAAAATAAAGAAGATCGTCCATAACACACAAGACAGAGAGGTTGAAGAATCCAGACAAAGTCAGTTCGGTCCCAAAATCAAATTCTATCGGGTGCAAGGAATTCTCACATTTGGGAAGGAATAATGACCATTGACCAATCTTTCTCTTTCTTCATTTGATTGTGTGTGATATATCAAGCTATATATATACTGAAAAAAAAAAAAAAGCAATGCTAACCTTTGAATTGTACTTCCCCTTTGTTCATTTTATCTTCTGTTGTCTTCTTTAACTTTGATTTCTCTTCTTTGCATCATTATTTCATTTATTTCTTTGTATGAGACAAATTCAATAGGTATCATACAACGTTTAACTTCTTTTCTGTGTTTTAAATTCCTTAAACCTTTAAAACAGCTTATAAAAGTTGGCTAGTTCATATTTTAGTGGTTTAGTAAGTTGACTATATAAGTTGAAACATAAATAACATCTCTAAAGTTTTCCCAAGTTTCACTTTCTTTAAGTTTTTCTGAAGTTACATACAATCAAAATATACTGAACAGTGTATTCAGTTAGCAAGTGTCCAAGTCTTAGAAACGACAAACTTACGAAATGGTATCTGATACATTAGACACTTAATTAAAATCTTCGTTGACCCAAGAAAATAACAAGATACTCATAAATTTACCTGAACAACTTCCACAATGGTTTTCATAACAACTGCAGCTGCCCTCTCAGTATAATGTCCCCTCGCCACAATTCGATCAAATAATTCACCACCTTCACATAGTTCCATCACAATGTGCACTGCATCGTCGTCCTCATAAGTATCATTCAAGGTCACAATATTCGGGTGTTTAGGCAAATGCTTCATGATCTCAACCTCTCTCCTCACATCCTCAATATCAACAACAGTCTTGAGCTTCTTCTTCGATATTGTCTTGCACGCAAATTTCTCATTAGACTCCACATCAGTACACAAACATGTAATCCCAAATTCGCCTCTACCCAGCTCCCGGCCAAGATCAAATCTCTCTTTGATTTTGCGACCCGTGGGATCTTTCAATACGATAAGCTTGTTTGAACCTCCAGGTCCATGATTTACACTACAATCTGCTGAAAATGGGTTTGGTTTATTCTTCTTTTTCTTCTTGTCAGAAAAAACAGCAGGGGTTACACAGCAATTTCCCATTATTCAATAATATCTAATCTTGATTTTCTCCTTACGAAATATGCCCTGAACCACAAATCATATCAACAACCCAGATGGAGAAATTCTTTATATTTATAACACCACAAGGAAAAATTTCATATCTAAGCATGATATCTAATTATTTCTAGACGTGAGAAGATTCCACAGAGGAAAATATAAAAATCACTTCTTTATGGGACTCTAGATCTTTTTAGAGGAATCTCCAAGAACTATGGAAGATTCTGTAATTTGTTTTGTAAAATAATAAGAAAAAGACCCAAAAAACATTCAATTTTTAAAATAATAAAGTGAATCCAGAAGCAATGAAGCCAACAACATTTAAAAATGCTTGAACAATTAAAAAGAAGAAAAAACACTACCTTAAACGTATGGCTGAATATGGGACGAAAATTTTGGTCGAAAGACCCTTTATTGAATCAAGAACAATATGAACACGAAATGTTGGATTCTAAGTGTGAATCCGCCATGGGAAGAGAAAGAGTCAAAAAGCTCTTTTTCGAGACTTTCCTTCTCAAACGCTGCATTTTATTTTTTGACATTTTAACTCTTATTTCCACATTTCATTGCGCAAAAAGTAATTTTCACCCATTATGAAATGACCAATATACCCTTCTCTTTAAATAAAAGAAAAAAAACTAATCATAATCACAGTCCCAATTTTTTTTAAAAAGTCCAAACAAGTTATAAATAAATTATTAAAAGTGTAATTAACACATAATGTCCACATATTTTCCTATTACATTTTTTTGTCATTTCACCATTAATTAGATATTTAATTGCACAAACCATTATTTCTATCCATTTTCATCTAATTTTTCAATAAAAAGTTGTGAAATGACGAATATGTCATTCTATTTAAATAAAATTTAAAGAATTAACTGCAATCATAATCCCAATTTTTTTAAAAAGTGTAAACAAGTTCACAATAAATTATATAAAAAATATTTTTTTTTAAAAAAAGTGCAGACGAGTCCCAATTAAATTTATTTAAAAATTAAAAAGTGCAAACGACTCCCAAATAAATTATTAAAGAATTAGAAATTAAAAATATTTATTTATTTATTTAAATATGATTTTATATTTGTCATTTCACAACTTTTTATTGAGAAAATGGATAGAAATAATGGTTTATGCAATTAAATATGTAATTAATGGTGAAATGGCAAAAAAATAAAAGGTATGGACGTTTTTTGCAATAATAGGGTAAGGTATGGAATTATGTGCTAATTACCCTTTTAATAATTTCTTAGTGACTTATTTGAACTTTTAAAAAAATGGACTGTGATTGCAATTAGTTTTTTTTTATTTAAAAAAAATGGTATATTGGTCATTTCATAATTTTTAATTGAGAAAATAGATGAAAATGATATTGTGCACAATGAAATGTGAAAATAAGGGTGAAATGCCAAAAATGAAAGGTATGAACGTTTCCACAATAACAATGAAAGGTATGGACGTTATGTGCTAATTAACCATTTTCTTTATCATTTTCTTGTTTTCGCTTGACAATGTGGCCTATATGAAGTGAAAATTGCATTATCGGTCCCTAGAATGTACTCTCTATAAGAGTTGCTCCTCAATCTTAAAAAAGAAGAAGAAGCTAGTTTTAGCTTATGAGACGAGGTGATTGGTGAGTAAAGCTTAAGAGTGTGAACACACTTAATCGCAAAAGGAAGATATATACATATGAACTGAGAGAGCTCCCCGTTATATGAAAGTTGCTTGTGAGGGTCAACTATCGATATAACAAAGCGGTCGATGAAACATGAGCCTTTCTATTAATCTATTCACGCTAAACTCGATACCATGAAATTAGAATTGCTTATGATCAAGAAAGAACATTATAGTTATAGATAATAAAAATTATGTTAATTTTTCATTAACTTATCAATTACTCGTGATAAATATCTATGTTCAAATCTTTAAGTATTAACGTATGTCAATAAGCAAAACTTAACTTCATAAAGTTAGAAACGGAGGGCAAGCAACGATCTAACAGAATTTGATTTTTTCTATTTTTTTGTTATTGAGGAGTAATTTTAAAATTACAATTGAAGTTGTGGATCAACTTGCCTCTTTTTAGAGGTTAGAGACTGACACACAACTGAAACGGGAGATCAGAATGGGCTCGGCAAATTTTCAGTGTATTTATTTTAGCAGTTGGAATTGAGGTGGCTGCTATTATTCGTATTCACGTATCCATAGAATAGAATAAAAACAGAATATACCCTTTTCTTGAATTTTTTTAACTCTTCTATTGGTTTACTACCAAGCCCCTCCTCGACTCGCATAGTAACAAAATTCTTTATTTTTCATACTTATTTTCATTTACATTTATATAATAAAATATTTTACATATAAATTCATTAAAAATTTCTATTTTTAATAATACATTCTCTAAAAATCAATATTCAAAATATTATTTTTCTTCAATTTCTCTTTATAATGGTTGTCAAATGGGGGATAAATACGTTAATGGTAACTGCATTTTATAATGCGTAAAAATTAAACTGCCACAGCACGAAATTGTACATTTTCTTATCTTCGTGTTAATAATAAATTATTAACGCGTGCAATTACATATCACTGCCCACCGTCTCCATCGGTGTCTCAAGCAAATATTGTACAATCCTGCTGACCTTAGCATGTACAAGGTAACACGTTAATCGATTCTTTTTTTTTTGATCGGACACGTTAATCGATTCTTCAAAGCAAGAAGTGCACGTTTGGATCAAAGTCAAAAATTAGTTAATATAAAAGTAACCATTAATTATCGTTGAAACAAATTGTTGTAAACAAGAAGAACCTTATTCAAAGAACTATCTGAAAAAAAAAAAATATTACTTAGAAAGTAATTTTTAAATTCAGCTAAGCACGCTTCATTTGTCAACAGCTGTGGCATGTACAAAAGACATATGCCTTAACCTTGACTTTGTTAAATGATAAAATCTCACATCGAATAAAGATGAAAATATAGATCAATTTATAAGAGTTTGAATTATTCATTTTCATAAGGTTGACATTTTAAGATGGAATCGTAAATCTTAACATGGTATCAGAATTCATTAAATTCAAACGAATAATTCGATCTGATTAAGACTCAATAAAAAAAAAATTGAGCACATGGATTTCAAGATTGGTCTACTCAAACGAGCCACCATTTTGCGGAAGTATGTTAAGGGATAAAATCTCGCATTTAATAAAGATGAAAACATTGACAAATTTATAAGTGTTTAGACTACTTCTCTTAATGATGTTGACATTTTAAGATAAAACTTCGAATGTAAAGTTATAGACTCAACTCTATGCAACAAGTTAAGAACCCAAAAAAGTAAGAGCGGCGCCAAAAAGCGCGTGAATTTGAGTGTAAAACTATAGACTCAACTCTATGCAACAAGTTAAGAACCCCAATAAAGTAAGAAAGGCGCCAAAAAGCATCCCGAGACAAGAAAGATCCCGGCAAAAGAGCCGAAGAAGCAAGATTTGGTTATAGCAATATCACGACTAATATAAGACAATTAAAAGAAACTGCTTTAGTCCTGGATACAGAAGGGTTAAGACCAACAGAAACAGGCTATCCATATAAGTTCACCCCGTGGCCAGAAATTCGACTCCGGTTACAACCATGCAGAGTCAAGAGAGCAGGTCTAACATTCCTTTCAAAGGGAAAGAAACGCGTCATCACACCATTATTACTTTATTAGCCACGGTTATGGTTACACAAATGACAGTTATCATGTTAAGCATCAACAAACAAAATCCATAAAACCAACGTTCACATTTCATTATACGCATAGAAGCCAGGCTAGAAACTCATAGAAAAAAGTAGCTAGGCATTCGTATTTCTTCATATTTTGACTTCTAAGAAACCCATAGATACCGTCAAGTAATAAACGTTGGTCGTGAGTATCTGAACTAGTTGTTCACTATTCAAAAATTCTTGTCTGGGCCAAAAGTGTGGAACTTAAATAACTTACTCAGAACGCTTTTGAAAGGATTACGTGATAAATTTAGGTCAAATAAGCTACCTTAAAATTAGATGTGGAAAAACATGCTAATACTAGGAATAAATTTACAAGGTTCAAGCTTGTCCTACTAAACTTTGTCCCAAAACCACCGCACTGCATATCTATACACGGTGGTCTTGGCGGAAGACGAGAAAGCTCATTTATCATCCCTATTCACTTCATAAGCTAAAGAAACACATTCAAGAATTCCCTTGAAGCTCAAAAATGTTGAAGTTCAAGGAGGTAACGATAAACTGAATAGAGAGTTCATAGTTAGACTGGACTTTTCACCACCGGTGGCCTGAAGTGAGTCCCTCCCATCTCTAGCCAAAACGAGACTCATATGCTGGCTCTTGCAAGTTGGTTCTCTTTCTAAAATTGCTGAGATCATTGCCATGTAAATGCTGAATTTCATGAACTTCCGATCCACTGAACTCCGAGGGTAAGGGTTCAGAACGTGATGAGACGGACAAACCAGACTCTGTCCTGTTCAAAGCGTTGGCATCTGATTTCTTTGCAAAACGTCCTCCAGAGCTTCTTTCCCTCCTCAATGCATGTTGATGTCGGGACTCGTGAAGATAAGGCTACAAATTGAGAAGAAAATTGTTTAACCACATCATTGGAAAGCCTTGAGTTCAAAGACAGGAGGAAACATTTATTTATTTAAATTAAGTCTTTAACACGCTCCCTCACAGAAGGCTTGATTCAGTTTTTTCATCAAATGCCTAACACGTGACCAATTTTCAGAAGAACTGAGGACTACTTCACACACTGATCTATATTGAATCATATCATCTAAAAACCTTCAAGTTATTTGAGAAGGGACCCATTTAATTACATAAATTAAGTCTTCAATAACAATTACTCATCACAGGAAAACACGGGAGAACAAAGACGTCTTGAGACAAGCTCAAGTTCCTAATATATCCATTTTCAACACTTTGAGATATCCACACAAGCAGAATCTAGCCGAAGGCTAAATTAGAAAGAAAAAAATGGGGAAACTAACCTTTCGAGATTTTATTGCCTTCTTCTCGAGTTCTGCTTTAGCACGCAACTGCCTTCTCCTCAAAATTCCATGGTACTGCTTGGCATTCACATAAACAGGATCCTGTGCCATCTCGAGCGGCAAAGGCATTCTGGCTTGATGCACGTCTAATAAATGAGGAGGAACCTGATCAAAGCAACAGTTTATTAGCTTATAATTTTTTTTTTGTTTTCTGGAACAAGTTTATATTACAAATAACAAACTAAATGGAAAGAACATTCCTAAAATGTCAAACAACAATGAGATAAGATTCAAAACCCTCCCGAAGAAAAACTAACAAAACAATAATATTGACTTGACTGATTTGAATCAGATTATAGAACAGCAATGTATTTATTGATCCATCTAAAGTAACAAAGGTCAATAGAGGATAGATAACACTGTTAAGTGACAAACCATATTTCAAAGACATGCCAACCCCCCTTAAGAATGTTCCGATTTAGTTGTACAATGCATTGTTTTTTGCAGTTTATTTTCAAAAGCTAAGAACTCGGAGTTCAAATTGCATTTGAACAGCTTTATACAATAAATTTTAATGTTAACACACCCTTCTCGACAAACTATTTAATTATGAAAAAAAAAACTCATATCAAAAAATAAATTCACTTTATGAACGCACCAAAGTCTGACCATAAGCTGCCATCATTCCTTCATAATACGGGTCATGTGGATTCAAAGCACAGGTCTGAAAAATAGCCACGAAACTATCATAAAACTAAAATCATTTTCATTTCAAAACTTGACTAATATACTCAGAAACTCTGAAATACTCTACAAACAACATATATTTCTAGTCTATATCCCAACATTCTTACGATAGAGTGCCCAACAAGCTCAGGATGTGGGGGCTGCACTTGGTTGTCATCGCTCCTTGGACGTATGGTCAAAGAACCTTGTGGTAAATTAGGATCTTCCACTCCATAAATTCTGTCTGATCTTGAAAAAAGATGATCATGAGTATTTAAATTTCATAAGAAATAAAAGGACAAACAGTTTAAATACTTAATAAGAACTTAAGCTATGTTGATGTCAATGATTTGATTCGAATGATACCTACGACCTACCTATCCTCTCACAAAGATGAGCTTTAGCATACTAAGTCGTCTATTCAAACCACATTGGCATGTTCATTAATGCGGATTAAACAGTATTGGAGGATGCTAAAATAGAAAAAAGCTAAAGTATTATCCATTCAATCCTTTTATACGTACTCCATAAGTAATAATCACATGGATCCAACATCTAATCCATGGTTGAAAGAAACCACTTCGAGATACTGCTGATTTTAATGAGAAATAGAATTTTCACCCTAGCAGAACATGCCCATCTTGCATCATCTCACCAAATCATTTGTGGAATCCCAGGTCCTCACCTACCACACCCCAGTAGCTTGGATTTGACAAATCCACAGAAACAAACGTATCTTGATGTTTATTTTTTAAGACACTGGAACTAATAACAAGTACTCTATATGATCAACCATGACATGATCGACCACAATGTCACAATGCCATACTGGAAAATAGGATGCTTATGTAATATACTTGCTGCATTTTAATGTGTTAGAGAACAGATATAGTACTAGAGAAAAGAGGATATGTAATAAAAAACTTCAACATTAAAAGTATCATGCAAATGCTCCAGCAAAATCATAGCATACTTACTGTGCTATTAATTGCAATTCATTAGATCCTTATGGATAGTCTGGACGACTTGCCATTGACTAGACATTCATTTGAGGCAGAAGAGTAAGAAATACTTCAGAATTTATCTTGATTGATTTTCTTTATTTCCTTTACATACTTTCTAGCTTACAATTAGGTAATTTTCAATTTTCGTACTTCGGTAACTTCTCATTTTTATTAAGAACTTCGGTAACTTCGTACAATTAGGAAATGAAAACATAATAATTGCCCGATTCACAAGTTCTATAAGTCAGTTGAGTCCGGTCACAGAAACTTGAAGCATTGTTGATAAATTTAAATTTTGGCAAGGCCTGAGTTGCTTGTGACCAACTTGGATGCCTACCTCATGGAAAGATGCTCAACCAATCAATATCAAGCAGGCAATCTACAAGATATTTGATCATATAGAAATCCCACCAATTGATGGAGCCGATAAAAGCATCAATATTAATTAGGTTATCCTAGACAAAAATATGATTCATCATAACTCAGTTTTTTGTTTCAATATGATTGATTATACTTTTTTCACTAAATACAAACAATTCTACGAGGTCACTCCGTAAACAACAGAACATTATACATCTATTTGGCACCTTTTAAAGCAGTATGTCTAGTTCAAAGTTAAAAATACAGCCATCACTTTCAGAAATGTTGCTGTTGATTTCAAAAAGAAAAGGATGTAAAGTTGAATAGTTTAGTAAGAAGTAGGACATTTCTAGATTGCATGTGGTTAAATCTACATCAAATTATATAACTCTATTGATTTAAACTTCAAAATGAGACAAATATTATGACAAAATATGTCAGCAACCAGAGAGAGTTCTCAGAAATAAAATTGAATGGAGAACTTCTTCCTTGATGGTTATGGGAAAATCAGACACCTGGATACGGAGGAATACTACAACGTGATTGTTTGGCCGCAGCAGCATCTTCGTCATTCATGACATCCTCAGAGTGTGATTGGCCATCCATAGCTTGTTCCAATGACGTTGAATCCAACATATGTCCTTGCATCATTACTGTTGGGAACGAACTGTATCCAGTTTTTTTCGGCCAAGATCCAGACAATAATGTAGAATTTGAAACCTCATAACAACTTGATTCTCTGAGGTTTGAATTCTTGGGATTGGAGTGCATGCTTCCCTGGTTTCTCTGAGGAACCTGTAAGTAACAATTTACGCCATTTATAAAACAGGACAAACAATGTCAGTCATCCATAGGGGGTAATAAAAAAGAGAATTGATGATCGTTCAGCTTAAGATTTCTTCCGAAAAGAATAAAGAGCTTTGTCGTCAGATATGTGTTTTGCATCATAAACATTGTGCATTGGAACGAAAAAAATCACACAACAATCAGTTACCAAACACGGTTCAACTGAGTAAATAGTAAGACCAGATAGTCTCAACAATCACAATCCTTTAAAACCCACTACTTCAGAGTTGCTTTGGACTTTTGTCGTGCTATTAAATTATATAAACACAATTGCCGCACACAATTTTCAATTGGCATTCAATTCAACAGGGATGTAGCTCCATTTTGGGGACAGAAAAATAAACACGGGGAAAAAAATTTCGATCCTTTTCATCTTAAATTTTCAAGAATCAAGTGAAGGGATATCGAGTTTTCTTTTCTTCAGAAAACTAATACAAATACTAACAACAACAAACAAAATCTTATGCGCAATTAATATGCAGTATGCGAATCATTTTTCGCCAATCCATTTAGTTCATTGCCAAATCTTCAGGAAATTAACACAAATATAAAAAATTATCTTATCATTTTTTGCCAATCTATTCAGTTCATTACTAAATCCACCGGAAATTAACACAAACAGGAAAAATCATCTCTTCCTCTTACATTTTCAAGAGTCAAGACAGTACTTATTGAATCTTATAAATTTCTTCCCAATTACAGGTAAAGCATTAAATTCTTAATTCCTCCAAAATTCTTCACATTTCAACCAAAAGACACTTCTTTTTTCAAATCAAACACAACCAAAAGTAGAACTTTTCATTATTAAATCAAACATAAATCACACATCATAATTCACAACTACAAAAAAAAAAAAACACATAGTACAAATTCACTACATACATATAGATACACTCACATGCAACTGAAAATATTCAAGATTTAGTAAAACAATTTACCAGTTAAAAAAAAGTCTGATGCTGTTCCCTTCAGTTCTTAGAAATTATTATGAATTGTATAGAGAGAGAGAATGAAAGGAGTAAAACTTGTGTTTGTATTTGAACTGGTGGTGATATAGCAGTGTCGTGAACTACATTTTATAGAACTGCAGGAGAGGTATCCATGCTTAAAATCTCGAGGGCACTTATTTTGGCTAAATTCTACTAAAATTACCTCGTAAAACACCTAAAATACATACCCTCGAAATAGAATATGAAACTATACGAAAAAATAGTAGGACACGGAATATTATTTTAAATTTTTCTGATAAATATATTATTTTATTTTATTGTAAAAAATATATTTTAATTGTTAATTTTGGCTACCTCAAAAAGACGGTAATTATTTTAATTTTTCATTGAAGCCTACGACAGAATGACGACTTTCAAATATTTTAGTCCAGAGTTTACATAAAATTTTCCAAGAAGCTTCTTCTAATATTTTAAAGAATTTTAATTTTTGAAACGTGTCTGCAATAAAAAAGTTCGAGCAACCTTGTTTCTTAATTATTAAATAAATAAACAAAAGAGTGTCAAATAAAATAATACATAAATAATTAAATATATGAGAAACAAATTTTAAAAGGGAATGAGAACTGCCTCGTCCCAGGGTGATGTTATCAGTGGGATTGACAGATTATAAGCGTAACTACACGCGCGAGAATCGAGGGACGCGTGGCTTTTTGTAGGCCCCGCAATCACGGTAGATTCCAAGCCACGTTGCTCTTTAGATTCAGACACTTTTCTTTTATAAATAATTAAATATTTGAATTTGTACACTCAAAAATAAATTAAAAAATTTGTACATCATAATGAGGCAAGGTTATAATGCGATGGACCTCATAATGATGAAATGCACCACTCGGTTGATTTACATTGACTTTCTATGGTTTAATAGCAGAAAACCCCCTACAAATTTGATCACGTGCCATATACCCACCATGTATTGAAAATCGCAGAAAAGGTCTATGTTTAAAATCTTTTGATCGAAATAGTTTACTATGAAGGATAAATTTCATAGTCAAATAATGATAAAATTGTTAGACAACATGTAGAGGTTTGAAACTCTATCTGAGTTGAAGGGTAGTTGCTATATTAATTGAGGAACACAGTTTATCTTGATAATAGGCTTTGTACGTTCAGGAGTAACAATCGAAGTAGTGAACATATATTCACGATCGAAATCTATCATCTTGTTGGATATGTAAATGAATCATTTTGGTACTTTATTTAAAACGGATTAGATCTAAGTTTAGTACTTGGAGGTCTCGAGTTATTAATTATATGATCGTATCCTAAGAAACTATTTGAGAAAATAAAAGATGCAAGTGATAAAAAAAAAATAGGACTTTTTAACTCAAATTCTAACAAATACAAGATCATAACCATAAAACAACAAAAAAAAAACATGTTTTATGAATGTAATTAAGGATTCTCTAAAAGATCCTTCCTTGATTAGGAATCATAGTTTCCACAAAACTTTGTTTGCTAAAGTTTTGATTGGAATTTGATTCTTGACCATCAATATAACTTTTTAAAGTCTTCAAAAGTTCTGGGTTGTTAAGGGCTTGTTTGAGCCTTATTATTATTATTTTTTTAAAAATACATTTTGAAATAGTAATTTGATGAATGGTGCGTGTGCGTGGTTAACAAATAAGGAAAAGTTTTAGATTTGCATGTAATATTATTTTATTGAAAAATGTGTGGTTGAAAATAAGAGAGAGAAAATGTATTTTGAAAATAATTGATACCAAACAAAGGCTAAATTAAGATTATAAAAGTAACTTGATATTTAGGGTGTGTTTGAGCTACATTATTTTAAAAAAATGTATTCTGGAATAGTAGATTGATGGAGAATGTGTGGTTTAAAAAGAAGGAAAAGTTATTGATGTGATGAAAAATATTATTTTATTGAAGAATGTGTGATTGAAAATGAGTAGAATAATAAAAATGAAAATTTTAATGTGTACCAAACATGGTCTTAAAATGACAATAGCTTTTAGTGATTTTTATTAAATCCTTGAAGTATTAACTTTTAAACATAAAGTACATACACAAGATCTTACTAAAAAATTATCATTCACCCCAAAAAATTTAAAAGACTTTCACCAATAAAAAAGAAAAGTTTCTTTCAATCTATTATATTTTCTTCTCTCTATATTTCTTTTTCCTCTTTCATTTTATGACCCCAGAGCCACGATATTAAAAATCAATATTTTTATCTCTTCAAAATATCATAATCATCGTTTCTCTTCTTTTTCTTCATTTCTCCTGATCAATAAAAAAAATTCAATTTATAAATTAAAATTCTTATAGGATTTTTCTCTCTTCCTTGCATTTTTTTTATGAAAATGATCAACTTTTAATTAAAATTTTGTAATAAAAAAGATTAATTTGAAATTAGATTATATATTAATTGCTTGTTTAATCAATTATTCGTGTAATATGTTCATTAAATTTAAATATCACTTTAAATGTCATGCCTATTGATTTAATTTACTCGCCCATACAATTATAAATGTCATGCATTCATGTGAAACGGATGCTCATTAATTAATTTACGTGATCTACTCATGCATTCATGCTTATGCCCCAAATTTTTAAAATTCAATTTTTTTAAAGACATTTTCAACTACATATTTTATTATCCACAATTTTATTTACTTTTCAAATACACATTTTGTTGACCTCAAAAAATGTTGTCAATAGATACCAGACTCACTCGTGCTCTCGTAAGCCAAATT
>CAIGRP010075584.1:0-45653 GCA_903798385.1 Fraxinus cuspidata | reverse complement strand
GCCCAACACAAAGCCCACTTACTGAGAAAATCGAGCCCAAATTGATCAACCAAATAAAACACAATCAGCTACCAAGAACAGGCCCAACGCAAATGGCCCAGAAATACGACCCACCTAAAAATAAAACACAACAGTCTGCCCAGAAATTTGGCCCAACGCAGCCCACTGAAATTAGCCCAACAGACAAGCACAAAACCCACCTGAAATTGACCCACAGCACACCCAAACGACTGAAACACGATCACGGCAGCCACTCACCCAAACGACTGAAATCACGATCACGGCAGCCACTCCACACCCAGATAACTCTCAACCCACCGAAGAAGATGACTGTCCGTCACCGGAAGCCACCACAGAAAGAAGATTCCGACCAAAAAAATCGACTATCGATTACTCCAATGGAATGCGAGGAGACGCCGAACGGAGATCGACCACTGGACACCTCCGGAAATATGGGAAATTGAAACATAAAGCCACAACGAGCAAGAACGACACCTGATATGCNCCACCACAGAAAGAAGATTCCGACCAAAAAAATCGACTATCGATTACTCCAATGGAATGCGAGGAGACGCCGAACGGAGATCGACCACTGGACACCTCCGGAAATATAGGAAATTGAAACATAAAGCCACAACGAGCAAGAACGACACCTGATATGCGATCGCGATCGCCTACTGTGATGGGCAAGAACCGGGTAATTGAAAAACTAGCTCTGATACCATGTAAATACTTTGATTGAATGGCTGAATAGGTTCCATTAACGATGCTACAATTTATAGTTACAAAACAATCTAAATATGGTAATTCTATGTATGGTACAAATATATATATATGCAAAATTTATTGGACGTAATCTTGGCGTAATCTCCTTCAATCTTCATCAATCTTGTTAACACTTTAGGAATAAGGAAATTATCAAGGACCATGTAGATTCCCAAAAGGTAATTGTTTTAAATATATGGGTTCAATTATTATTTATTAACAAGGGAGAAGGAACTGAAAATGATGTAATGTATGGGATTAGTGATGGGATGAAAAGCAGAAATGCTACAGGAAATCTGTGCAAGAGCAAAATTCCTTTCAAGGTTAAAATGTAAATTCTACATGACAATAATTAGACTTTCTATGCTTTATAATACTAAGAGTTAAGCTGTTAAAGGGCAAAGTTTCATAAGATGAACATAGCAGAATGCAGAATATCAAGATAGATGTAGACCTAAAGAGATTCATGTCCATAAAAGTGATTAGATTTAAATAGAACAAGTTAGATGGACAGAAACATAGCTTGTAATGGTCACTAAGGATCTATCATTGGATCTCCAAGTAAATATAGCAATCAATAGAACAGAGCAGCTGAAAAGGATATATGTAGCTGTTATTAGGTATAACGCTCTCTTTGTTGTTATGCATGCTGGTTTTTAATATCACAGAACATATTTCAAAATTACGGTATAAATGAGAAACTTCATAAAACTGAATAAGTGACATGCAATGTCAAATATAGTATCATCAGAGTTCATTATATAATTCACACAATACTGACTAATGAAGTAACAAAAATAGGCAACTACAAATACCAAGTAACTCCTACAGTTACTGGAAAATGATTACCAGAGGTTCTCCAACGTTTTGGCTTCCCTTTGGAACCTGAGCGCCTTTCAGGAGTTGTTCTTCGAACAGATTGACCATCAAGAAAACTGACATGTCTGGAATTGACATTGATTTTGGAATGCTGGGAGATTGAAAGTGAATCCTCATTGGACAAATCGGAGGAAACTTTATCATCCTCCTCAATATTTTTCTGGTTTTTGTTTCTTGCATCTTGCGGATGAGAGGATTCTTCGCCATCAATGCTGTGGGATTCAAGGGCACCAGACTGCTCCTCGTCATCATGTCCAACATCATCATCATCATCTTCGATTTGGTCATCCTGTAGATCAATACTGTCATCATATTCATCATCAGCAGATCCATGCTTTCTCCGATCAGCGTCACCTGATTGCTGATTTTTATTGCTATGTACATGTTTTGACCGTTCACTACTCTTTAAAGAAGCCTCATATTCAGCTTCATACATTTTCAGTTCATCACGCCCGGCCTCATTGTATAAAGCATTTCTTCTGTTATCCAAAGCTTTATGAGAACCAGAAGAAGAAGACTTCTTATCCCTAATTCTGATTGCAGCGTGAATCTTATTTGTGGAACCATCCCGGCCTCGCTCCAATTCCTGTTCACTGTAATCTACATCTCTTCTTCTGTCATCCTTGTCCCAATACCTTGAATCCCGGCCATGCAAAACAGATCCATGTCCAAACTTGAGTTCTTTGGATTTCTGTATCCGGGTCACATTCATGAGAAAATCAGTATCATTTTCTATGTCATCGTCTTGAGATCTATACCAGTTCGTTTCTGCTCCTATCATGAAGAGATCAAGTAAATGCCATATTATACATTACCAACTAATGTAGAACAGTAAGATTCTAATAGTATGATTGAATGAAAAGATTAGGACATCAGCAATGAATTTGAAATATTTCCATTTCAATTTGAATTCATTTTTCTTGAACTCCAATCTTGAGGCCTAGTTCCATATTAACAAACACAAGGAGAACAAACTACGAAAACCCAACAGTACTTAGGACCCAAACTTGATCAACTGTATTGGAATACTAAGCACTAATAGACAAATATGCCAGAAAGCAGCTTTACTTGAGTCTATACCTACATAGTTTATAACCACATATTTTACTGAATTTCCAAACTACTAGTCATTTCCATTATATGAAGTCTTTTATGCATCTCCAAATGCATCACAATTTTCAAACCTTGACCTATGTCAATATCATAACAATTATTGGAGTTAAATACTACTACATGAACGTTCTATTTTGCAGCAGAAATTTCTTTAGAACAAGGAGTAAAGCGGAAAAAACATTTTGAAGCACCAACTACACTATATTTTGAATTCATAAATGTACGGAAGCATTAGATCGCCCCCTTCTCAAAATTTGAATTTTCATAATTTTCAACTTTCTGCCACTAAAAGTGTAAATACTTTCCACGCAAAAATACAACCTCACTTCAAAATCAACACACTAGTAATCACAGTAGACATAACAATTTGATCAGTGCTAATTATCAATCTAATAACCACTTACAATTTCTTTATTTCCTTTCCTTTCCAGAAACTTGCATTAAGTAACGAATCCATAGTATGTTAAACTTAACTAAATTTACCCACAGCGAAAACTCAATCTATATAATTAATCAAAATCGCTCTCATACTATCCAATAGATCACGATGTGTACCTTTACTTTGCAATGCAAAATAGGAAAAAGCCGAAACGGAGAGTATGAAGGCGAGTATCACGATGCAGCATCCGATCGAGATCTTGCAACTGTGTGGCTCTTTGAATCGACGGCGGTGGTGGTACGACACCGAGGAAGTGGTTCCGCCACCGCGCATGCCTATCGAGAGGTGATCTCCGCCGTTTCGCATGCCGCCATTGCTATTGAAGAAACCTCCGGATTGCCTGTACTGAGCCATTCGTGCATTATGAGGTATAGTGACAGAGTCCGTATGTATAGTTGTGAGACGTGGATTTAGGAGGGTAGAATGGGGATCAAAAAGTTGAACAGAGTTCGCCGGAGAGAATTGGAGGAGGAGACGTGGTAGCGGTGGAAGGGGAAAACGGAGGTGGGTTTTGTTTTCTGGATTTTAAATGCTATGAAAATTACTAAAACACCCCTGATCTGTGATATTAAATCTACTGCCTTAAGAGCAAGTCTGTCCCCGATATTTCATTACAGTTTGACAATCGATTCTTAGTTTCTTACGGCTGTTTTATAATAGATTTTTTTTTTTTTAAATAAAATTCGTGAAAATTGATTTTTTGGAAAAATGTGATTAAAAAGTTAGGCTTTCACATTTGAAATTATTTTATTGAAAATTTTACTGTTAAAAATAAGTTTCAAAAAATTTATATCGAACAGATAAAAATAGTTTTTCTTAAATCTTAATGTGAATCTCACGTTTCAGATTTGTGAAGGTTTCGTTTTTCAATATACGATATTTGTTAAATTGTAGAGTTTAATTATGGTTTATTAGCACAAAATGTCCATGCGTATAGAATTCATTGTGCAAAACGTTCCAACATCGCATTTTTTTGTTTTTTGCATTTTTATCTATATTTACACATTTTATTGCGAAAATTATCATTTTCATTCAATTTCTAAGAATATGTTTGAATCTCATTCTTTTGCCAAAATTCATTTTAGAATAGTGATTTGAAAGGAAATGTGGTTCAGAAACAAAATTTTTTTTTGGATTTACGTGTAATATTATCTTATTAAATAATGTGTAATAGAAGAGAATAATGAAAAATATATTTTGTAATTAATGGTGATCAAATATTCTCTAAATAAAAAAATTGCGAAATGACGAATGTACTCTTCTATTTAAATAAAAAAAAATATATATATATAGCTAATTGCAATCATACTACCAATTTTTTTTAAAAATGTACAATTAAATCCCAAATAAATTACTAAAAAATCAAAAACAAGAAAAATTAAAAAGAAAATCCTCATATTCTCCCTCTTCCTCTTCCTCTTCCTCTTCCTCTTCCTCATCCCCCTCCCCCAACCCACACCCTGACCTTCAAACCTCATACTAAAGCAACAATCATTGCCACCTACCGCCATTTTGTACTCCCAACATATTCCTTTCAATATTATCTAGCACTAGCACTGCTTATACACACACACGTTAAGTACATTCCCATTCTTCACTAAAAATTGTGAGCCAAAAAAATGTCAACAGCAAATGTTGCAAGGGCCTCCTTCTTGTTCGGCTACTTTCATCGAAACCCATCTGCCAAATCAAATTCAAACTCAATGGTTCCTCAATATCGAGTATGGTTTTGCTAGGTTATATGTCTATTAATTTGTTTTTATTAAAATTTGAGTGTGACTTGAATTTTTTATTGAAAATAATTGAGAGTTCCAATTAAAGTCCATATTAAGAAAAGTTCTATTTGTAAATGTTTTTGGAATCATATTCAAATTTATTAGGCGAATTCTAATTGAAATTCCATTAGGAGTAGAAATTTCTTTTTACTTGAAGAGGATATTGAGATGAAGAAAATCAAGATTTTGGAATAGTGGACCTCGAAAATTGGTGCCGCGGCGCCAAAGCGATTTTCGCTCGGCGCTGCTCAACTTGTTTCGCCCTTGTGCAATTTCTTCTGTTCTATTTCGTTTTTGACATTCTACTGCAACTACAACTCTATTATAAGGATTTAGATGTTCCATATTTATTCCCTATATATAATTGGCTTTTTATTATGATTTAATAAGAAGTTATAAATATTTTAAACACATAATCTTTATATTCTTTCTCTATATTATAATAAAATTTCAATTTTCTGCAAAATTACATTGTTCTTGTATTCTTGTGATCGATTAATTCATATTATGACTTAAACTCTTATTTTCTCTAGCAAAGTGGTATTAGATTAATCTGATATCATCTCCGTTTCTCGTAACAAATTGGTATCAGAACATACAAATTTCTAACAATTTATATTGATATAAAAAAATCATACCTCTTTTGGGCCTGATGAAAGTCTTGATTCTTGAATGAAATCAGAAAACCAATTTCCATGGGCTTTCAATTCAAGATGCGAAAAGGGTTGCGTTCATTTCTTTTGTTTAAGAGAGCAAGAGCAGTGGTGGAAGTGTGAGGAAAGGGGGCGTGAATGTTGTATTAACTGTGAGTTTCTAATTCTATTTCCATTTTTAGACACACATCTGTTCATGATTTTGAATGTGAGGATAATCACATTCAATCAATATAAAGTTGAAAGATTTGACCTTGAAATTTCAAAATCAGACCTAAATAGAGCGTGATTTTTTTCTGAAAACTAATGACATTGAACTGAAAATTTAACATGTATACTTTCGAGTGTGCCCCATGTATTCGTGCCATGCTCTATTTGAAAGTCACGCGTCGTTTTGCCGTGTCTTGTCTCTGTTACAAGGTGTGAAAAATGGCGGGAAAGCTGTAAAAGCAGGATTGAAAGTTGGGGAAGAAAATGAAGGAGAAAGCTATGGAGTGGAAGAAGAAAGCGGAAGAGACAACAGGACTTGGTGGCTCTTCCTACATGAATTCGGAAAAAGAGTCAAGGAGGTTCTCTTACAGAAATAGTTCTTGAAAATAAGCCACTTGTAAGTTTTACGGTGTAGGTGGTGGCGATTTTTGCTTTGGTTTAGGGTTTGAGGGTATGGATGAGGAATGAGATGATGATTTTCTTTTTAATCCTTTTTCTTGTTTTTTTTATTTTTTTTAATAATTTTTTCGAGATCCATTTGTACTCTTTTATAAAAAAAAAATTGGGAGTATAGTTGCAATTAATTATTTTTTTTGTTTTCTTTTTGGTTTATTAAAATGGAAGGGTATATTCGTTATTTCATAACTTTTTATTTTAAAATTGGATGAAAATAATGATTTCTGCAAGGAAATGTGTAAATATGGATGAAAATGCCAAAAAAAAAAATGCGACGTTGGGACATTTTGTACAATGAATTCCATACGTTGAGACGCTTTTTGGCTAATAACCCGTTTAATTATTGTCACCGTAACCTTTGTGTTTAGCCTTTGTTTGGGCTCCATTTTACCAAGCAAATACATTTTGAAATAGTAAAAAGTTGGAGAATGTGTGGTTGAAAAATAAAGAAAAGTTTTAAATTTGTGTAAAAAAAAAATTTCTAGGAGAATGTAAAGTTGAAATGAGTGTTTAAAAAAATAAATTTTGAGAATAATGAGGATCAAACATGGGGCTTAATCCGTGTTTCGATTTTTTGGAAAAATCCCTCTGATTAGAAAGGGGAGAGGTGATGGTGGTGATTGGGTTTGGGGATGGGTATATCTATAACCTATCCTCAACTGGCCTTAAGTCAGCCCCTTGGTTTTCTTGTTGGCTGGAGGTTTCCAAGGAGTTATGAGCCATATCAGTAGAGCTGAATGTTTTTCTTAAAATGAAATTAAAAAATATATATATAGAGGAGGGTTCAAGAGTACCAGAAAGAATTTTCTTGGTAAAACTTTGATGGAAGTCTCGCTCACAAGTTTTCTCTCGATGTTGGTGGGTCCTCGAGGACCCGACCAGCCCATGTACCCAAGCTCCGTCACATTACTGCAACCTGCAGGAACAACTTGATTCGATCAACTGCTACTAAATCCTTGCACTACACCCCGTGCCCCTTCTGGGTATACCAAGATGATCCAGCTTATTCCATATTCGTGCTCAACCTTTGTGTTTTCCCAACTAGAACTCGAGTCCTCTCAAGTACAATTTTTGGTAACATCAACACCCAATGTCAAAAGCAAAGACACAATTGGAACGTAGAGCAAAGAAGAAAGCTCTTCCCTTTCAACAAGACAAGTTGAACACTTTATGTCAAAAGCAAAGCTATTTTATAAGCATGCATAAAGATTTGAAATCATTAGTGTTTCTTAAGAGAAATATAAAATATAAGAAGAGTTGCTAAATTTCTAAGGAAGTAAGAGCCAAGAGGACATGATAACTCTATCTCTACACTAATATACCATCTTGAATTTGGAATGGATAAAAAATTCAATCAAATTAACAATAAGCCTATACAATTTTCTAAATCAAATTTCCTCGTACATTTCTCTACTATACACTAATATACCATCTTGAATTTGGAATGAATAAAAAATTCAATCAAAATAACAATGAGCCTATACAATTTTCCAAATCAAATTTCCTTGAACATTTCTCTACTTTCTTGAATAAAAGTGGAAATGAATTACCTTGGTCTTCAACAAATCTCTCAAGCATATGCAAAAACAAAAGGTCGAGGTTCGGTTGAAGAGTGTCACCACCGCGAGAGTACAGGTTCAGTCCTTAACTGCTCCAATAGCACCAGCTGCTTTGCTAAGCCAACTTCCTGCTTATAATAAGCATCGTTAAGCAACTACGCACCTGATCATATAACTGGATTTGTCAGCTGCTCTGCTAAGCCAACTTCCTGCTTATAATAAGCATCGTTAAGCAACTAGGCACCTGATCATATAACTGGATTTGATCTAGGGTGCAAATACCGACTACAGGGTCGGACATTACTTAATAACTGCAGAGAACCATCCAATGGTCCACTCAAAGGAGAAATTGAAGATTGAACCCATATCAAGCCTCACATCGCCTTAGTGTCCCCACTTTGGGTTATAGGCAAGCGTCTATTTGCCCCACGATGACTAGTATCAGCAAATGGTAATATAAAGTTTGAAATACTTTTGTAGATTCTCGATGTGGGACAAATATTTGAATACGATGTAGTTTCACAAAAAAATTCTACGCATAAGCTCTCCGTGAGAACATAGAAATCATCCCGCTTGATGTCGGTGGTGAGTTACACTGGCGACTCTAATACGTAGCAATAGACCCGAAATGAGTAGCGTTCCGAATTCAGGTCAGGTCCTTTGTAAAACGGGTATTCCATCACAATTTTTTGCGAAATGTTGCCCACAAATTTGTGTAGCTTGTCGTAAATTTGCCTCTTCTCCTTCTTATGGTGGCAATGTTTCAGCTCAGATCCCCCGAACCATCTCCCCCTTTTTTCTATCTAAAATCCCCTTTATTCTTCTTTAAAGAGGGGATTTTTGAGGGTTTTGCAAGAGAGTATCTTAAATAGGGGCGCTTTTAAAATTGGCTTGGTGAAACTCCCTAATTTTCACTTTGAATTTTCAACAATTCATATATCGACAATGAATTTTTGAATGGTAAAAGACAAATATGCTGTCAAGTAAACAATACAATTACAAAATATTGTTTTATTAAAAAAACAATACTACCATTTTAGTTAATAAGTAAAAATCAAATACTTCCTACTTAAAATTTCAAAATCAGCTAACTTTTTTTATATGCTTATTCCAACACAAACAAAAGCTCTCCCATTTTTCATTTGCTTCAGCCTCAAGATCTCAAAAAGTGATCAAATGTTGAACAAGAAGTTTTTTTTTTATATCTATCACTTCGAATCGATATGTATGTTTAATTCATTTTCGTTAAATTAGTATAAGTTTTTAATCAATAAATCTTATTTCAACATAGATTAATATGCAGATGATTTTTTAACAGATCTATAATTTTTTAAATCATAATCATGAAAAAAATTCATCAACATTTCAGGAATAGGGGATGGTGCTTCTACCGCAGTTGATTGACGTAATCAAGGACGGTCCTCGATTACGCCAATCAACTGCTGTAGAAGCACCGTTCCCTGTCCTTAAAAAAAAATGTTTCGTGTAGCCTATTACTTCTTTGAGTACCATCAATAGTTGTCTCATCCTTCGTTATTTTTTACTCCAATCATGAAGGCAAACTCAAACATGGAGAAAGTATAGACCTTCTCCCCAAGGTCGAAGTAGAGGGTATTGCCGTCGACTGCTCTAATCAATGGACATAGTAATGAATCAATAATCTACTCAGAATACTGAACATCTCTCAATTGATACAGGGGCCATAGGAAGGATTGTCGTAATATATCTACATGCCGATCATTTAGCAACTCCAAATACAATTGTAAAACTATCAAAACTACTGTTCAAAGTACATTTTCTCGCCATCTGTCTCAACTCCACATCTAGATGGTACTCAATCCTACACAAATTCAAATATTAGAACTTTCAACAAAAGTTAATGGAATAAAGCATAATCTAAAAAAATTAAGTGAACCGAATTACAAACAAAAATAAATAAAAATAAAAAAATTAAGAAAATAATAAAAAATATAAAATTAAGAATTGAAAAAATTTAAATTGAAAAGAATTAAAAATAGGGCCAATTGCAGCAAAAGTCCCAAACATTTAAAACACTAGCAAACTTTCCCCAAACCTTTGATTTGTTGCTGTAATCACCCCCAATCTTTTCAAATGTTGCAAATGAAACTCTTCTGTACAGTTTCCATCCACAATTTCGTCAATTGACCAAAAAATTATCTTTAACCATATTTTTAATATTTTAAAAAGGAGCACAAGTGTAACTTTCTATTTATCACAATTGTCTTCTTCCTCTCACCCTATGATCATACCCAGAAAAATTAGACGATTTCACGTCCTTTGTGGTGACGGTCGTTGAAGATCTATGACATTTTCCCTTTCAAATCTTGATCGAACTTAAGCAATTATGAAGTAAACTTTCACGAAAAAGAAAAGCTTAAACCTAACCCGTAGCTAGTGTGTCGCATGATTGAGATGCAGAATCCTAACCCTATATAGAGTAGATTATAGCATATGACACAATCTCTGCAATATTTTTACACAGAAGGTGCTTTTTTGTTTGTGTGAGAAAATGATACAAATTTCAGTTCAATTAGTGGTGCGCATGGTAAAGTTTAAGATACTTTTGTAGAGTAGAGGCTCTTTTTTTTCAATTTTTAATTGGTGGATATTGAGATTGAGGTAGAGATGGTTGGGTGACTGATTTTGGGTTTGAGGTAGGCATGGGGGGTGAGAGGAAGAAGACGATTTTTTTTTTATTTTTTAAATTTAATTAGTTTAATTATTTAATTTGATAAATAGAAAGTTGCTCTTTTGTCCCTTTTAAAAATATTAAAAATATGATCGAAGTTAAATTGTTGGTTAATTGACGGAATTGTGGATGTAAACTTTCCAGAAAGACTTCACTTGTAATGTTTGAAAATTTTAAGGGTGATGATTGTAACAAATCAAAAATATTGGATAAAGTCTGCTAGTATTTCAAAAATTTGAGATTTTTGTTGCAATTATCTCTTAAAAACATTTTCAAAAAAATTATAATAAAAACAAAAAAAATTAAACACAAGGAATTATAAAAATTAAATAAAGAGTATAAATAATTTTAATTAAATTTTAAAAAATTAAATTTTATCATAAGCAAAAATTTTTTTTGAAAATTTTAAATCAAAAAATATTATTTATAAAACGAACAAAATAATTAAGAAATTTTAAAAAATATCTCAAAAAATTATATTAATAAAAAATTAAACAAAAAGAAATTATGAAAATTAAATAAAGAATATAAATATGATTTAATTAAAATGGAAAAAAATAATTTTATCATAAAAAGAAAAGAATTTTAAATAATTTTAAATTGAAAATAAAATAAAATAAAAAACAAGTGAGACAAAAAAAGTCGGCCTAATAGTCGACCCAAAACCGATTGTGAAACACTGTTAATCTACCTAAATAATGAAAAATAAACAGTATACATAATAATGTAATCCACAAATTTTTGAACTAATAAATGAAAAATCAATCTCATAATTTCTAAAAGAAACTAACATTGTTGAAGATAATGGCCACATTGTGTGGTGGTCGACGTTGGATTCACTGGGAGGATGACTTCTTCGATTGAATCCGACTGTAGGCTATGTGAGTAATTTGAAATTTCTTTTTTCCTCTCCATTCAAACACGTGGTTGAAGATGATGGTATCTTTGGGTTTTAGTATTTAACTTAACATTTTTGTGCTTTTAACTATTTTTTTTAATCGTCAAAGGTCATTATGGAAATATGATCGGGTCAACACACCATTTCCTTGTATTTCCTCTCTTAGACAAATGGGGACTGCGAAGAGGATTATAGGGTCACAAAATGAAAAAACCGGGCGTAGTTATGGCCCATAATGTTACCGGCATATTACGAGTGTTTTGAATTAATAAGGACATGTTTGGGAGATTCATCTTCTACTTTTTGTAAAGGAACTTTTTGAACAATTCACTTTAGATCATTTTTTTTTTCCTAAAAAACTTCTTCTACTCAAATAAAATGCTCTTTACAAATTATTCAAATAAGTCAAAAAACTATTCAATAATCTCGGACAACTTAAAGGCTTAGATCATCATGATATCGTCATCTCCAATTTATGAAAATTTCACAAATACAAGCATTAAAAAAAAATAAAAAAGAATCTGATTTCTACGTGAACAAATTTGATATATTTAACTTAATTTTTTCAGATCGCGTGATTTAATTGTGATTACAACTAGTGTCCATGGAACTGTAAAAGATGTTGTATTGTGCATCTTTTAAGGAGGTATTGTATGTAAGTTAAGTAATACGAAACATTAGTTAGGTTACAACATAGTGGTAGAGCGCGCCCTTGATAATTCCATAGTTGTGTTTGTGTTGTGTGGGTTCTCAATCACTTGGATAGTTGAATCCTCAATGTGCTATATGAGCTTGAATTTATTGTCTGTGATATCTTGTAGCTAACATACGAAAGGTATATATATCCTCATCATCCTTAACGAATAAAAATTGTTTGAATATTTGATTTATGAATAACTAATATGTTTAGCAACAAATTTTTGGATACTGCCATAGTCTAATCTGGGTTCCAACTTCACTATTCTTTTTCTTTGGGATGGGTGTTTAAACTGTATTTCAATTTTACTATTATTTTTGTTTTTGTATCTTCTCTTTTATTTATTCATTTTAAATGAAGTTGATGGTACAATGATAATATTGTTCAAATTTTGACATTTTAACGATCAAACCATCAATTTCTTTCATGTAAAGACGTTAGAAAAATTTAAAATCCCGAGTGCTAGAAATCAAAAGTTCATGATCCTTGCATAGATTCTAAATCCTACTAAAATTTTACCCAAAAAATATAATGGGTTGGTATTACTCCAGTAATCTAATTTACATAAATTCGTTGCAATTGGATGTGGAAAAAAGGTATATTTTACGTGTTTATCTTTTTATTTATTATATAATTTATTCTATATTTTCATACAAAACTTTAAATTAATTTATTTCTAGATTTGTTTATTGCAGTTTTAAGTTGTTATGAGTCGTTTTATTCCTTTAAATAATGAACTATTTTAGGCAGCGGTGGGTGTCAGGAGCCGGGCTCTTCAGTGGTGCATGATTTGATTGTTTAACTCATAATTTAAGTTCATCAAACTTTAATTTTACTTATACATTTCTGAAGAAATCAAGCAACAATTCTGCTAGGTATAGCAGAAGTATACAATACAGCGGAAATGTTTAACGAAGAAGAAGAATTTCTCAATTTTATTGAATGAAAATGGAAGGTATTTATATATAGCTCTCACTCTTAACTAATGACAGCCGGAGGAAATAACCAATCTATAACAACTTTATAACCATCAACTACAAACAAACTGTAACTACTAACTACCAAAACTAACGTAACAATAATTATTTCTTCATCGCCCCTCAAGTTGGAGCTTGGTGAAAATCATATAAGCCCAACTTGGACAAGAAAGTACAAAATGCAGGAGTAGGAAAAGTCTTAGTAAATATGTCCACAAGCTACTGCTTAGTAGAAATGTGTTGAGGATGAATAAAACCTTGCTTGAATGTGTCTCCCACTAGATGGCAGTCAATCTCCAAATGTTTTGTTCTTTCATGGAAGACTGGATTGGCTGTAATGTGTAGGGCTGCCTAATTATCACACCATAAAGGAATATGAAGTAAGCGTGAAAGACAAAAATCATCCAACAAATAGGAAATCCATTGTAATTCGCATACAGTAGACCCCATGCTACGGTACTCAGCTTCAGCAGAAGACTTGGACACAATATGTTGCTTCTTGGTCTTCCATGAGACCAAAGCATACCCTAAGAAGATACAATACCCAGTAAGTGACTTGCGAGGATTAATGCAGGAAGCCCAGTTGGCATCATAGTATGCTGTCAACTGAAATGAATTGTCTACAGGAAAGAACAATCCTTTTGCAAGACAACCTTTCAAATAACGAAGCAGATGAATGACAGCATCCTAATGAGACTGACATGGGGTGTGAACAAATTGACGAAGTTGTTGGGTTGCATAAGTGATGTTAGGTCTCGTAAATCCAAGATAGAGTAGCATGCCAATGAACCTCCTATACCTATCAGGTTGAGGAAACAATTCTCCTATTGTAACTGAAAACTTGTAACCTGTAGGTAAAAGAGTAAGAGCAGCCTTTGCATCTGAAAGGCTAGTGTCTTCAAGAATATCAAGAACATATGTCCTCTGATGAATATAAGTGCCAGTAACAGACCTTGCTATTTCCAAGCCAAGAAAGTATTTCACATATCCAAGATCTTTGATTGTAAACTGAGAATCTAAGAATTGTTTGGCTGCAATAATATCATCCTCATTTGTACCCGTAATAAGCACATCATCCACATAAACAATCAGGGCAAGGAAACTAATAGTGGACTGCTTGACAAATAAGCAATTATCATAAGTTGATTGTTTGAACCCAAAAATATACAATTGTGTAGTAAATTCATAGTTCCGTTGTCTCGAGGCATGCTTGAGACCATAAATGGAGCATTTCAATTTGAAAACCTGGCCTGATTTGGCTTTAGAATAACCTTCTGGAGGATGCATATACACTTCCTCATCCAAAAAACCACGGAGGAAGGCATTATTATTATCTAGTTGGTGTATTGACCATGATTTTGCTGCTGCAATTGCTAAGAATATCCTTACTGTAACAGTTTTAGCAATAGGTGAAAAACTTTCAAAATAATCAATGCCTGCTACCTGGTTATATCCTTTGGCCACAAGCCGGGCCTTAAATCTATCGATGCTGCCATCAAAGTTAAGTTTAACCTTGTATACCCATTTTGAACCAATAGCTTGCTTTCCTTCATTTAAGCTTGTGAGTTCCCAAGTATGATTATCTTCTTAAGCTGTAAGTTCATTGTTCATAGCATTAACCCACTCCTCATGTACTCATGCTTGTTTATATGAAGATGGTTCTTGGATATGAAACACATTTGCAAGAAAAGACCTATGATGTGGAGAAGGAAAATGTAGGCATAGAAGGGTGATTATTTGGTATAGCATTTCTTAAGATTGAAGAAGTAGAAGTAGTTGACTCGGTAATAGGATGCAATACATTTGAAATAAAGTCATTAAGCCATCCTGGTGGTTTTTTTAATCCTAGTGAATTGTCTTGGAATATTGACGGAAGATGAGTTTATAGGAAGAATGCTATGTGAATGAGAGTTAGGGAAACTTGAGATAGGTGATGAGATAGTAGTTGTACCAGAATTGGAGGTAGGTGAAATATTGGCATCTGTAGTGAGAGGAATGATAGGTAAAGGTAATGAAGAATCAACCTTTTGTGAAATTTGAGGATAAGGGAAAAGTTCTTCATAAAAAATAATATCCCTTGAAATGTAGGTCTTGTGTGAGTTAATGTCATATGCCTTGTAAGCTTTCTGACCAGGAGCGTATACAAGGAAAATACATTTATAAGCTCTGGAATAAAATTTGTCTTTATAAGGCTGTGTGTTTGTAACATAACAAAGACATCCATATGATTTTAACATTGTATAATTTGGTGCTTTGTTGTATAAAAGCTCATAGGGTATCTTCCAATTTAAAACTGGAGTAGGTAATCTATTAATGATGTATGCAGCGATTAATATAGAATCACCCCAAAATTTCTTTGGTAAACAAGACTGTAACATGAGTGATCGTGATATCTGCAATAAATGTTTGTGTTTATGTTCTACTACACCATTTTGTTGCGGTGTGTAGATACATGACTTTTGATGTATAATACCGAGATTAGAGAATAACTGTTGGCATTCCAAATTGACAAATTCAGTTTCATTATCTGTCCTTATTTTTTAGACTTTAACTTGGAACTGAGTTTGAACCATTTTGAAAAGGGAATCCAAAGTGTTTAAAGTCTAGTGTTAAGATTGGAGTAAAAAAATCCAAGTTGCACGACTGAAGTCATCGACAATGGTCAAAAAATAGTGTGCTCCTGATAATGAAGGTTGTTTGTAAGGTCCCCACAAGTCCAAGTGAATCAATTCAAAAATATGGTCTGAATATATTTGATTTTTGGGAAATGGTAGTCTCTGTTGCTTTGACATATGACAAATATCATAAGATTCACGAGTTTTAATATCAGTAAATGGAAGTATATGTTGTAATACATTAGAAGAAGTATGCCCAAGTCTCTTATACCAAGTGGAATGTGACTTGCTTGAAGCTGTTATTTTATTTGCAAAGATAGAATCAGTACATGAGGAATTAAAATGAGAATGAACTTGCAAGGTTTTGTCTAGTATATGCTGTTTATTGAAAGAACTTAAAACCGTAGGAGAGAAACAATATTTGTCTAAAATGTATAAGCTGCCTATCACTTTGCCTACTGCTAAAATATCTTCAGTCTTCAGGTCATGTAAGACACAGTACGTGGGATTAAAGGTCAATTTGATGTGTGATGTTTTGGTAAGTTTATTCATTGATTACATGTTGAATTTAAAACTAGGCAAATATAGTGTATTTGTGAGAACAATGCTTGAGTTCAAGGTTACATTTCCAATATGGTAGACATTTTTAATAGAGCCATCAGGTAAAAATACAAGAGCAGGTTTATGCAATGGCATTAGTTTATCAATCAATTTTGAATCCACACGCATATGGTTTGATGTACCTGTGTCTATAATCCAATTATCGGGTTCAATCAAATCAAGTGCATTCAAGATGTAATTCAGGGCATAGTGAGGAGTGGCATCTGCTGAATCTGCCAATTGTACCAAATCGGTAAAGTTCCCTTCTGCATCAGATTTTCCCTTCATATATTTTGTAATCTCCTGTTGAATCAAGTCTGCAATGGAGGATAACAAATCACTGGTCTTTATTCTAATATGTTCAATCAGAACAATCCAAAGGAGTTTCAACCATATGTGCCATGTTCTTATTAACATCTTTCCTTTCTGTTCGGTAGCTTCTTAAACCAATAAGGGTATCCATGTAGTTTGAAGCACGCATGTGCACTATGTCCATCATTATTGCAGTAGTCACAATGCCTACCAGACTTCTTTCCATCCTTCATTTTAAAATTGTTAAAATGGTTCTTGATTATCCCATCCTTCTTGAAATTCTATGATTTTACAAACATAGCATTTTGTCCAGCAATCTCAACATATGACATTTGTACCTCTCTCTGTTTCTCCACCCTAAGAACCATAGAGTAAGCTTTATTTACACTAGGCAAAGGGTCCATCAACAATATTTGGTTATGAATATTGTCAAAAGAATCATTCAAACCCATGAGGAACTACATCAGATGATTTGCCACAGTGATATCTGAGACATATTTAGCTGCTGTAAAGGTGCATTGAGGAATTGGCATTAAACACGCTAACTCATCCCATAATTTCTTGAGTTTAGTTAAATATTGAACCACAGATAATGTACCTTGGGAGATGGAACTGATTTCCCTTTGCAATTGATATAGTAAAGGGCCATTTTATTTACCAAATCTCTCCTCCAATTCCTTTCATAACTCCATTGCAGAGGCAGTATTTATGAAGGCATCAACAATGTCATTGGAAATGGAATTCAATAACCAAGAGAACCATACAGTCTAATCTTTTCCATTGATCAAAGTCGATGGAATCTTCTTTTGGCATCTTGCATTTGCCATTTATAAATTCCAATTTAACTTTTGCACCTATGGATATCCTCATAGAACAAATCCAAGATAGGTAATTGTTACCTATTAGTGGTGTCGATACAAGCATCATCCTAGGGTGATCTGATCCCTGCAAATACAGTAGATCACCATTGTTGTACGTTCGAGCTTTTATTGTTTCTTCACCATGCACATTTTCAATTGAACCAAATTTAAAAGATCTTGTATTACCATCCATCTTCTCAGCCAAGGAAGATCATGAACACAATTGCTATTTTATGTTACAGTTATCAAATGAACAAGAGTAATATCAGATGTATAGGCTCTGATACCATGAAGAAATCAAGCAACAATTCTGCTAGGTATTGCAGAAGTATACAGTACAGCTGAAATGTTTAACAAAGAAGAATAACTTTTCAACTTTATTGAATGTAAATGGAAGGTATTTATACATCAATAGCTCTCACTCTTAACTAATGATAGCTGGAGGAAATAACTCTTAACTAATGATAGTTGGAGGAAATAACCAATCTGTAACAACTTTATAACTATCAACTACAAATAACCAATTCATACATGCATTTACAAGAGCGTGCTTGATTCTTTAGAAGTCGAAGTTTCTTGGAATTAGCCAATCTCATTTCTTTCACTTTTTTAGATGATTGGTCTTAGTAATATTATCATTTGTCAACTTATTTGCATCATACACAAAACTTCTTTCTTATTGAGATTGAAAAAAAGTAGATGAGAAAATTATCAAATTCGTAATCGTGCTCATCAATATTCAATCTAGCATACAAAACGTGCTATTATGTTGCCGTGCAATTTTGTAGTTCCAATAGTAAATAAACCTCGTGGAAAGAGGCAAGTAAGGTATTTAATGCCTTCGGTATCTATACATTAGCACGTGATTGTGGACATGTTTTGACCGGGAAATTTTCCCAAGTTCGTGATACAAATGGGGCCAATGATTTGTTTTCTAAAATAATTGGATTTGTTTTGTCTATTTCTAAACTACACTTGCACATACAATTTCAAATCATTTACATATCTCCGAAATATCTCATCTAAAAACATAATTATCTGGAGGAAAGAACAAGAAGCCAACAAGTGGCATTTTTATGAACGGCTGACGATAAGATTTGAACTCATAACATTTATATGATTTGATATCATATTGAACTTGTTGGAAAATCTTGTGAATGGAGTTACAAACAACGCCGGGAAATTCTTCAAATAACCTTTGAAATTCTCTAGAAATTTCGACAAAGTAACGGTAGGAAATGGACTTCAAATAAATTCTCAAAGATGTGCAGTATAGCAATAATAATATCAAGGTTGAGACAAGTGTTGAACACTTTGTCTTTAAGTCAAATTTGCCCTGCAACGCTGCCTACGGTTTGTGGCAATCAACTCCCAAGATACTAAGACTATCTTCTTGTATGAGTAGCACTACAATATAGAAGAAACAGTGAACACTCTGGTATGCAAAGTGAAGAAAATCAGAATTTATGCAACATAAATGCAACAATTTGGTTGAGAAATGAGAGAAATGAATGCTATATGATTGCATATCATTGGTGTGAAGATTTGGACGTCCCTAAGGTCCTATTTATAGATGTTGAAGGGTTGTGGATGAAGTAGTGCGAGCCAAAACTATGCAAAGTGAAGAAAATCAGAATTTATGCAACAAGAATGCAGGAATTTGGTTGAGAAATGAGAGAAAATGAATGCTATATGATTGCATATCATTGGTGTGAAGATTTGGACGTCCCTAAGGTCCTATTTATAGATGTTGAAGGGTTGTGGATGAAGTAGTGCGAGCCAAAACACAACAGTTGCACATTTCCAAATTTTTGCCCGCTGTCCGCTCGAGCGACAATTTCAGTGAGTTCGTCACTCGCTGTTCTCTCGAGCGATACTATCATCCTATTTTCCACCTCTTTTCTTCCAATCTTTGGACCACAAATTCTCATTCATCCGAAATTGATTTTGAGACACTAGTTATACACGAAAATAAAAATTCTCTTTCCGGGGCATTGCCCCGGAGCCCCACATTCGAAACGGCAAAGAACAAATAAACGTGTTACGTTTTGGCCGATGTTGACAGGAAGTCACACTTTCCAAAGCTTGGTTTTCGATTCTTAACCGATCTTTGTCGTGTTTTAAACAAATTTTCAACAGAACTATCTCGTCTGAAAGCTTAAATTTTCATCTTCACTCTCCTTAATATATTATCCTATATTTTGTCTCATGTATGCTAGAATTAAATGTCTCAAAGTCAGTAATTTCAGACTCTTCCATAGCTAGAAAACAAACATGGAGGGCTTCTTACCTTATGTGTTTCCTCTCACAGTCATCTCATTTCTTCCTCTACATCATCGTATTTTCTCGCAAAACTGTGGCTCGAAATTGCCCTAGTACATGAGGATGGCCGATGTTGGGAGAAAAAATGGAATTTGCTTTATTAGGTCCGCAAAAATTCTTCATGAGTAGGATGGATAAGTATTCACCCGAGGTATTCCAAACCTCCTTGGGAGAAAAAAATGGCAATATTATGTGGTGCTCAAGGAAACAAGTTACTTTCAGCAATGACAACGAATTTGTCACCTCATGATGGCCACAATCAATGAAGAAAGACGTGTTATTTCCTGAATTCAAACAAGTAAATTCGAGGAAGTATCAGCTCTAAAACTTAGTTTTCACCTCAATATTCTTAAGCATGAGGATATAAAACAATACAAAATTAGTAATGGATGACATGGCTTGTGAACACTTAGATGTTGACAGGACACCTAATCGAATAGAGAAGTATACATTTGCATTAGGCATGTAGATTGTTTTTTAGTGTAGTTGAACCCGAGCATATAAAGAGGTTGTCTGATCCCTTTTTTTTTCACGACTAATGGAATGTACTCCATGCCTATAGATATGCCTGGCATGGCCTATAATCACGCTATCAAGGTTGGAAAAATTGAGCCTGAAGAGGTTTTGAATATTATCAAGCTGAGGATAAACGAGTTAAATAGTAAACAAAGAGACTGAGGGTAAGGATCTATTGTCATGAATTCATTGTCATGAATTCGTGACAGATGAAAATGGTGAGAATTATCGAACTATTACTTGTATGTTGAGATTACCTGCTAGAAATTTTAGGAGAATGAAAATCTGAAACAGAATGATTGGAAATTGCAAGATTCTGTCTCCCGACTTGAAAAAAATTGCCAAGACAACAAAGGTCTCAATGACGAGAATATTATGTTCCTAGACAAACAACCCCCCTAGAATTTTTGCAATTGTTTGAAGGTCCTGTCCACACTCAATCCTCGTGTCTTATCCAGCTCGAGATAAAGTCTTTCCATGTATTATTTTTGGTAATATCATTGGCATCGTTGGTGAGAAGTGCTATTGAAAGCCACACTAGACAAACGATTAGGAGTTTTACTTCTTGGCTCTCTGCCCAAGGATCCACTAGTCCTCATGTTACTACTCCCAGGGACTCCCAATTAGCGAATCCTTATATAACTCTGGATAATCATGAAGAGGATTTCCCCAATAGATATACAAGGTCATCATGCTTAGGAGCACCCCCAGCTCCTTGGCACCTTAACCCCTAATAAGACCATAGAAGTTCAATGAACTTAGGCAATAAGTTACTACCTTGACCCAAGCCTTGGGCCAATATGCTTCACCTCTAGCTCCTCCACAATATTCGATGCCACATGTAGTATTACCAGTTCTCTACCAGATATCCCACTACCTTCCCAACCTATCCCACGCTACATCAAGCCCGTCCAACGCCTCCTCATGTCCCTCTCACGCCAACTATGATGGGTAGGGAAAAACTAACCTCAATGTTGGTTGGTCTTTGATGACCCTGTCAACCCATGCACAGGGTATACCGCAAGCTCTTGTCATATTAAAGCAAGAACAACACACTCAAATTAGGGACAACTAAAGCCCTGCGCTGCACCACCCATTCCCCTACTACAAAGACAATTTCATTCATTCCAGATTCGTGCTAAACCCTCTTGTTTTCCAAGCTGGAAATAGTGTCTTCTCAGGTACGAATTATGGTCGCATCAACACCAAATGTTACAAAAGCAAATTGGAACATAGAGCAAAGAAGAGAGCTCTTTCCTTTCATCAAAGACAAGTTGAACACTTTGAATGTCAAAAGCACAGCTATTTTATAAGTATGCATAAAGATATGTTAAATTGAATTAAGTCAAAATAGAACAGTTAATAGTTCTCGTGATTATTGCAGTGTTTCTTAAAGAAATATGAAATATAAGAATAGATGCTAAATTCCCATGAAAGTAAGAGTAGGCCATGTTTGATTTCAACGAATTTCACGAAAAATATCACATTCGATGAAAACGAATTTTATTTTGGCCGTTTGATTGCAACAGGGAAATGGAAATCGAATTTCAAGGTACAACCACTTTAAGCTGTATTTTCTTTGTTTACACGGAAAAACGAATTCCTATGGGTTTGGTGAGTTTTTATTTTCCAACTAACATGCAATTAGAATTCATTTTCACCTTTTTTCTATCAAACAGACCGATATACCATCTGGAATTTGGAAAGGTTAAAAAATTCAATCAAATAACATAATAAACCGTCAACCTAAGCTATAAAATTTACAAATTTAAATTTGTTCATACAGTTCCCTTCTTTCTTGGATAAAAGTGGAAAAGAGTTACCTTGACCTTCAACAAATCTCTCAACCATACGCAAAAATGAAAAGATGAGGTTTGGTTAAAGAGTGGCACCACCGTCAGAGTATAGGTTCTGTCTTCTACATCTCCAATAGCACCAATTGCTCTACCAAGACAGCTTCTCCGCTAGTAATAAGCATTGTTAAGTAACTATACATACGATCATATAACCATATTTGATCTGGTGAGTAAATGCCAACCCTATAGGTTCGGATGTTACTTAATAAATACATAGAACCATCTCCAGTGGTCCACTTAAAGGAGAGATTGCGGACTAAACTCATATCAAGCCTTACATCGCCTTAATGCCCCCACTTGGGTTATAGGCAATCGTTGTTTTGCCCAGCGATGAGTGGTATTGGTAAATGGTAATATAAAGTCTAAAATACTTTTGTAGATTCTTGATGTGGGACAAATATTTGAAAACGACGTAGTTTCACAGAAATTTCTACGCATAAGCTCTCCACGAGGACATAGAAATTCTCCCGCTTGATGTCGGCGACGAGTTTCACTAACGACTTTGATTCGTAGAAGTAAATCCGATTCTTCTGGAGCCAAAATCAGCAGAGTCTCAGGTTCGGGTCAGATCCTTTGTAAGACGAGTTTTCCATAACAATTTTTTGTAGATATTTGCCCACAAATTTGAATAGCTTGTCAAAAACTAGTATCTTCTCCTACTCATGGCAGCGATGTTGCAGCTTAGTTCGCCCTATATTCTTCTCCAGAGCAGGGATTTTTGGAGGTTTTGCAAAAGAATATTGTAGACAAATGGGAATATAATTTTTAATGTTAAAAATTGGGCCAAGTTATGGCCCATAATGTTAACGTTCATATTAAATGAAGCGATTTTAGCACCTACGGACGTGTTTGGGAAACTGATTCATCTTCTACTTTTTCATAAAAGAACTTCCTAAAAATTTATTTTAGATAAACCGTTTCTAAAAAATTCTTTTAATCCAATAAAATACTCTAAAAAAATTATTCAAATAAGCCAAAAAACTATTATTTAGTCTTAAAAAACATTTCTGACTTTTCAAAACTCATGTCATTCAAACCCTCAATTTACTCCATCTCAGAAAACTTAAAAGCTTAGATAATCATGTAGTATATCATCATTGCCAACTTTGGAAAAATTTCTACATACATGAACTTTAAAAAAATAATTGATTTTTAGGTGAACCTATTTGTTATATCTAATTTAAATCTCTAAATCACATAATTTAACCGTGATTAACTAGCGTCAATATATCGGTAAAAGATGTTGTATTCGCGCATCTTAAAAGTATTGTACGTAAGTTCAATAATAAGGAAAATGAGTTGGGTCACGACTTAGTGGTAGAAGATCCTTGATAATTGCTCGTTGTATCTGAATTGTGAGGATATCATTTGTAATATCTTGCAGCTAACTTATGAAAGACCCCTGAAAAGGGGTCATACTTGATAAATTAATAGGCCTTACCCCTGAAACATGGGACTCCGTATTCCAAGGCTTTATCCCACCTATACTTCAGTACTTTCGCTATGCAATGCCTCATCTCACCCATGCATCGGTGCCACTACCATGCAAGGTTTCATCTTAACTATGTATTAGTGCTTCTTTGACTATATAAAATCCCTTCCATGGGTCGATCAAACACCATGGAGAAAGCCCTTGCAAGGAAGAGCTATTCCCTTACAAGTAGGTAAAATAGTTTCATTGAGGAAAAGTGTGATGTATCCTACAAATAGCCGCGACTTATAACTTTAAAGGATGTTATAGAGAAACTTATAAGGGCTATCCCCTTGCAAGGATGTAAAATAGTTTCATCAAAGATGAGTGTGATACATTTCATAGAGAGCCACAATTTGTAACTCCATATATGGATCAAACACTATGGAGGAATTTTCAAGGGTCATCCCCTTCTAATGATGTAAAATATTCTCATCAAGAAGAAGTGTGATGCATCCCACAGAGAGCCACAACTTGTTGCCTTAGAGGATTAACCCCATTCCATGGATGGATCAAAAACCATGGAGGAAGCCCTTGCATGGAAGAACTACATCCTTGTAAAAGGGTATTGGCTAAGTTCAATTCAGCCTTATCAACGGCTGTCTCTTCTCGAAGGGGATTTCCCTAATGCAAATGGCCTTGACTAAGTTCAATTCAATTTTTATCAACGATTGCCTCTTCTCGAATGGGCTCTCCCTTATGCAAATGGCCTCAGCCAAGTTCAATTCAACCTTATAGTTCGGATAAAACCCGCAAGTGTATGGAATCATTGTACAAGTAATAAGATTTGTGAGTTAAGGGTATCGTTCCCATGAGGAATACGGTCTAATTTGTAGTTCAATAACTACTATTAAATTTGAAGTGTGGTGATATCAAAAGAGATGGAAATATACATTAGATATAATTAGTATTTGTAACATAAAAATGAAGTATTTATTTAATATGTAAATATTTGTATTGGAATTGTGAATACCCCTTATTACCATTTAATTAAATTCTTAATACGTATTCTAGTAAATTCATGCATTCAAGACAATCGATAATTCACTGTTATTCAATATTCTTTTCCAATATATATTAAACCTATGTTTAACACGACCTTCTCTCATTCCTAGTCCGGATTCATATAAAAAATATGCATCGATTCACAAGATTTATCACAAAATATGTATCGATTCACAAGATTTATCACACATGATTGCACATGCCATAGATATTGTTCCTAGTACCTATTGCACGTGTGTTGATGTTGCCGCATTCTAAACTTATTGTAAGTATTCATATACTGCAACAAGCTACTTACTATATAATTGGTGATCAAACAATCAAATAGTTCAACGAGAATGTAAAACCAATCAAGATAAATCAAGAATTACTAAACTAATTGTCTTGAATTAAAATAAATAAACAATAGGGTTCATCTTTCATCTAATATAATGAAAAATTAGCCTAACATTCTTATAATTAAATTACACAAGAATAATTGAAAAAAAATCACCCAAAAATAAGGATTGAAAAAATAGTAGAAATCTACGTTCGTGGCTCAAAACTTGAAACCGGGCTATGAATTTTCAAAATCCTTGTATAATTCGCATTGAATTGATGAATAGACTTATTCTTCGCCTCCAAAATATGTAGAATATGATGAAATTTAGGTCGAAATGAGGTCTCCCATATGTATTCTGCTGTTAGGTATTTGTAGGAGTAGAAATAGGTTGAAAATCAAATTGCCTTCGCGCACGGATTTTTTTTTATCTCTACACATCAGTCGGTATTTTGGACGTAAATTTCTCTCTCTTTATCTGATTGAGGCGATTCAAAATGAGTTGAAAATCTAATTTAAAAGGATATAACTTTGCTAGAAATAGAAGTTTTCTAATTCAGACTTGTATTATGCCAAAAAATGGGTCTCAATCTTCAACCAAAAATTTTGAATATATAACATTTGCAATTGGAAATTGATTTTGACAATATTTTGATCATATTTCATTCCTTTTTAAGTTCTAATTCCGAAGATGTTACTTTCCTATGTATAGCTCGGTCATCGAGAGAGGGGACAAAGTAAAGGGGACCCTTTGTCCCCATATCTTTTTGTTTTGGTCATGGAGGCCAATCGTCTCCTAGCAATCTTTAAAGTATCATCTTGTGGTCCGAATCAACTATTGAATATTTTCAATTTGGCCTTCAAACTTTGTATTTGATACAATTGAGCAATTCTCCGCTGTCTTTGCATTCTTTTCTCCAATTCTTTATCAAACATTGAGTTTTACCTACAANCTTCTTTCCTCATCCAATTGATGCCTAACACTCTCAAATCTTCATCGTAAGGTTTGGCGTAACTTTTGAGTATTTACATTTTAGTCTCCGAACTTGGATTTGATACAATTGACCCCCTTTCCGCTATCCTTGCATGATTTTCGCAAAATCGTCAGCAAATATTGAGTTTTACCTATAAGATGAAATATAACACAAGTTAGGTAGTATTTTATCCAAAAAATAGTAAAATATCATCATTTAGGACCTCTAATAAGTGTAGAAACTACACTTATCCCTTATCAATGATTGTGTCTTTTCGAAGTGGCTTTCTCTTATGCAAAGGGCCTTGATCAAGTTCAATTCAGCCTTATCATCGACTATCTCTTATTGAATGGGCTCTCCCGTATACAAAGGGCCTTTTAGAAGTTCAATTTGGCCTTATCATAGGCCGCCTCTTCCTAAATGGGCTTTCCCTTATGCAAATGGTCTTGCCAAAGTTCAGTTCTACCTTATCAAAGATTGCGTCTTCGAGAAGGAGCTCTCCCTTATGCAAAATGGCCTTAACCAAGTTCAATTTAGCCTTATCATAGGTTGTCTTTCCCCGAATGGGCTCTCCCTTATGCAAATGGTCTCACCGAAGTTCAATTCAACCTTATGAACGGCTGCCTCTTCCTGAATGGGCTTTCCCTTATGCAAAAGGCCTTACACAAGTTCAATTCAACCTTATCAACATTTTCCTATTCCTAAATAGGCCATTCCTTATGCAAAGGGCCTCGCTCAAAATTCAATTCAAACTTATCAATTGCTGCCTCTTCATGAATGGGCCCTTCCTTATGCAAATGGTTTTGTCCAAGTTCAATTCAGCCTTTCACATACTTCATCTTTAGCTAAAAGGCTTGCTTAAATGTAAGGACATTGCCTTAAATCAGGTTTGCAAACTGCTTCACAAATTTACTAATCTTGTACATTCAAAGTTCCTGCATTATATAAATATTCATACATGGACTTGGGGGACTATTGTTAAACCTCTTTTAACGAATCTCCAAGCAAGGCCAAGTGGTAGCTACAAAGCAAGTGAACTTAGGCCAGCACTCCACGTCATTCTGCCCATGTGGCAATTTGGTCGAACCTTAATTTGGCCGAACCCTCATGGGGAGTTGAGCCCTCATAGATGAGGTGTAGAGCATTTTAGAGAGGTTCTTCATACAAGATCTTGTATCAAGTGGATGATGTAACAACTCAATGAATGGCGCTCAAGTCAAGTCTAGTATTATATGTTAGGTCTAGGGCTGGCAAGCGGTCACAACTTTAAATGCAATGTGGCCTAAGAATGATTGATTGATGTCAATGACAAAATGCCCCAACCACTAGGATGAGGCCACGTGTCTCTGCATCCAACGACTCTTACTATTTTTTACTATATAGGTTCACACTTAGTGTCATTTCGAGGTAATGCAAATTTAGACTCTCAAACTATAACTTTGTTATATCACCGTTTTATCTATCACTCCTCAAATACAACTTCTTTTGTACATTGGAGGCTCACATCTAAAGCTCTCCCACACACATATATATATTTACTTTCTCAACTGACTTGATCATCAGGGTGTGCGTGACCAACTCCACCACCACCGGAGGAAGCCATGCGTGACTAACGGTTTGTTTAAGCGTGCAGGAATTAAGTTTACTTGGACGTGAGAGACGCTGTGATCTGTTGGTCACGTCGGAGGTACAAAATTCGAGGTCAACAAGAATATTAGCATAATCCTTAACGAATAAAACCATTAATTTGATTATTCAAAAGTTTACTAAAATGAATTTGAATATTTGATTTATGTTATACTAATATGTTTTGCAACAAATCAGAAAACCTTGTCCACGGATTTGTAAGACTAGAAAGTATTTTCCAATCAGAAAATTTCCTTTTTCAATTTAAATCTATACTAATATTTATTGTTCAAACTTTTTGATGCTGGGTGCATTTAATCTGCGTTTCAATATTTGTTAATCTTTCTAAATTAATATAATTCATTGCATACTAGTTTATTAATTATCAGATGCTATTAATTTGTATAACACTTTTCTAAAAAAGTTATTTCACGTAGATTTGCTAATGCCACTACATACTTTCTAGATAGTTAGAAAGTCTTCATTATATTAATAATCTTATATATTTATTGTTTTTAAGTTACTAATGAGTTTGTTATGAATCTCCAATAAAAAAAAAAAAAAATTAGAAGCAATGATGTACATGAGGAAAGACCGAATAAAAATCTCATAGCAATTTCATCATTACAAGACTATCATGAACATGAAGTTGAAGAAGATATGGATAATACCCCATTTGTTTAACAAACATAAATTGGGCGTCCTTCACTCATGTATTTCATTTATTGATCTTACCGATGTTATATCTCATAAATTTACTCTAAAGTATACATTTTGAGATAAGGACATCTAGAAGAAACAAACTACTCTAGATATATGATCTTTAAGAAACGTAATTTTGCTAATTAGTTTTTGATATTTTGTATTGATTACTAAATTTTATTACCGATCAAATGTTATTAATTATTGTAATAATATTTTAGAGAGATTAGACGGTATATAATTTTGAGTATCAAATCGAAACTTGTACTAAATAATGGTGAAAGATGAGGGTTTTCTTCTTCCAATGTTATGAACATCTCACGATACCTAGGAACTGATTTTGAATACATTTAAAAGCCTACAAGTCGTTACATTGCTCCTTATGAAGCAGATAATGCACCTCAATTTTCATGTCAAACAAGAATATTCTGCATATTCTCAGTTGTGGGGAAATGTGGCGCAATGATAGTGACTTGGCTGCTGACTACATTGTTAGTTGAATTCTTTGACCGATTTGTTGAATAATTGGTGACCACTACTTCCATTTTACAAAAAAACGTGTTTTTTTTGTATTATGCGACTATTTTAGTGGTTTTAAAGGCATATGATGTCGTCAAGTGCCAACCCTAACAACCATTGGATGGCTGACCTTCTGGTAACTTCTGATACTCCGTTCATTGCCTAGAGTTTGGGTGTTGAATTCATTCATCTCTCTCTAACCCTTGTAGTTATCTCGTCTCTTTCTCTCACTCAAAAAGCAAAATGCCTTTTTGATCTTTTAGATACTATCAGCTTGATATACATTTTAAGTGATCTGTATATTGTTTGGGTGTTGTGTTCTTGAGTGAACGGTTGTATAGATTGAAAGGCTTGTTTGGTATAAGCTTGAGTGATTCATTCTAAGTGCTTAGAAAGTATATCTTGGACGGTTTCTTTGGTTCTGGTTATAATATAGTGGTTTTTTTCGGATGACGGAAGCTCAAAAGGGGATTATGAACTTTATATTTTGAACCTCTCGCTTTAGACCAAAAAATTCTTGTGTTCTTCTTATTTTTTATTACTAGCACTTTATAGTTATGTGATTTGTTGGTAAAGTTGCCTAATAATTTGAACCTAATCTTAGCAGTGGTATCAGAACGGTTAGACGGTGGTTTTTGGCTCCGATTTCAACAGATCTAAAAGTTTAATACTTGGTTCAGTAGTTCGTTATTATTTTTTGAAACCCTAATAAAGGGATCCGGTGAGTTCATTCCCATTTTACGTTTAAAGTACAGATTACTTGCTCATACTTTATAGCTCCTTGCAAACGTGTTTAAAATCATTAGATCTGAGGCTTTCTTGGCAATTCTTTTGTCTAGAAACCCTTCGAGTATTCTGGAATATGAGGATTGTCTTAATTTGAATCAAAGATGTAGATTCTAATTCTCTACACGCGTTCCTTATTATTGTATATTGCATATTGTTAAAAATTTGGACTTGTTTTGTGATAAAGAACGTTTCTACGACTGTATTATTTGGAATAAACTACTGTGAAATTACTAAACAATAGTTTATACAACTTTTCATCCTCTGTATTTTTCAGATTAATATCTTGTGTGTTGATATCTGAATTACTACAAGTTATATATACTCTTGAAAGTGTTCAATGTGATCTGCATACATTGTTTCTCCATTCAAAATTCTTGATCATGACCTCTTCAAAGTTTGAATTTGAAGTTTTTAATGGTAAAGTAGACTTTAGTCTCTGAAGCCAAAAAAATGAGAGCACTTTTACTCCAACAAAAATGTGCTAAGACCATTGATAAGTCATGTCCAACAGATCTTGAAACTAGTAAAGTAACTGAACAAGATAAAAATGCATGGAGTTCCATTTTTCTATATCTGTCTCATAATATGCTTAGAGAATTGGTAAAATAAAGATCGCTTATGAATTGTGGAAAAAAATTAAAACTACATATTTGAACAATACCATTCTAAACAAAGTGTATCTTTTGAAACAATTTTTTGGTTTTAAACTGGACATATCTCTTGACCTTAAGGCTAATATTGACATATTCAACACATTATCTCGCGACATAGCCAACTGTGATGAGAAGCCCTCAAAAGATCAGTTGGTTGTGGTCTTATTGAATTCCTTTGGTGATAAATATAAACATGTTAAAAATGCTATTGAATAAGGAATAGAAACTCTAACTACTAATGTTATAATTAATGCCTTAAGAAATAAAAAGTTAGAGTTAAAATTTGAGAATAAAGAATCTATCACTGGGGAGAATATTAGGGTTAAGTCTAAGCTTAATCCTAAGAATGGTAATTTTAATAAGAAATTAGGACACAAGAAAAAGGGAAATCTGAAAGATAAGACAAAAGGTAAAAAGATGTTTTTATTGGCAAGAAGAATATCATTTTATCAAAGACTTTCCTAAGAAACTTAATAATTAGAGAAATAAGTCTAAAATTGATGGGGATGCAGCTTTAGTCTGTAATAATGAGGCTAATCTTGATGAAATTCATGTTGTTGTAAACTATCAACCTAATTAAGAAAGGATTTTTTACTCAGGATATACATTTCAAGTGTCCTAATAGTGAGTGGTTCACTAAGTTTGAAAATGCAAATGGTGGTCAAGTTTTAATGGGTGATCATATGACATGTTAGGTCAAGGGAATAAGAACTATCACTTTAAGAGTAAAGGGTAATAAACGACTAGTCTTCGAAAAGACTAAGTATGTTTCCAATTTGAAAAGAAACCTTATTTCTTTAGGTATTTTAGAAGACCTACCTAAACTATGACATTGTGCTTAATAAGGGATACATTAAAATTTTGAGAGACTCACAATTGATTGTTGAAGCCCCCAAGAGACATGGGCTTTACATTTTGCAAACTCAAAATTTTTTTGATTCAAATTCAACAGCAATCTCCGTTCAACATGACAAATCACAAATATGGCACAAAAAGATTAGGTCATATTAGCGGAAAAGGATTACAGATTTTGAAAAAACAAGCTGATTTTGGAAAAGATAACGTTGAGAAACTCAATTTTTGTGACCATTGCATCCTAAAAAATCTAATTGATTACCTTTTTTACCGGGAATGTATAAATCTGTATCAATACTTGAATGCTTTCTTACTAATCTTTGGGGACCAGCTTTTGTGCCAACTCATACTGGTTTTAAATACTTCCTTTTGATCATTGATGATTTCTATAGGAAAAATAGGATTTTTCTTCTCAAGTCAAAGTCTGGCACTTTCAATGTTTTCGAAGAATGAAAAACTCTGATTGAAAATCAAATTGACAAAAAGATTAAAGTTCTAAGAATTGATAAAAGCTTAGAATTTTACAATTCTGAATTTGATGAATTGGGCAAATTGTATGGTATATTAAGATATAGAACCGTGACACACACTCCACAACAAAATGGCTTGGTTGAAAGAATGAATAAAAATGTTCTAGAAAAAGTAAGATACATGCTTTTAAGTTCTAGTCTTCCCAAGTTATTTTGGGGAGAAGCTGCAAAAATTGCTAGTTATCTAATCGATAGAAGCCCTGCTAATGCTATACACTTTAAAACTCCTGAAGAAATGTGGAATGAAAAACCTGCAAACTTCAGTAACTTAAGAGTTTTTGGATATACAGCTTTTGCACATCAATTTGAAGAAAAATTAGAACCTAGAGCCTTAAGTGTGTTTTCTTGAGCTATGGTGAAGGAGTGAAAAGGTATAGACTATGGGTAAGGGAGATCAAAGGATATAGATTGAAAATGAGAATGTTGAAACTCATAGTAATGAAGGTTCTGAACAATCTGAGGCTGATTTGGAAGCAAATCAACCTTTAGATGATTATCAACTTGCTAGAGATAGGCAAAGGAGATAGATAAGACCCTCTTTCAGGTTTGATGATGAAGTTCCTTTTATGACCTTTCAAGGGTTCATTGAAAATGAACCTGAATTCTTTAAAGAAGCCATAAGTAGTAAAGATTTTAATCATTGACTTGCAGCAATGCAAGATAAAATTGAATCTCTTAAAAGAAATAAAACATAGATTCTAACCAAAAGACCTGGGACAAAAGGGTTGTTGACTGTAAATGGGTTTTTAAAATAAAAAAGGTGTGAACAAAATGATAATGACTTCAGATATAAAGCCATATTTGTAGCAAATGGCTTTACTTAAAAAGAGGGAATAGATTTCAATGAAATCTTTTCTCCAGTTGTAAAATTTACAACTGTTAGAGTAATTTTAGCCTTAACCACATAGTTTAACTGGGAACTTGATCAACTGGATGTAAAAACAGCATTTTTTTTTTTAAATGGACACCTTGATGAAGCAATTTACATTGAACAACCTAAGGGTTTTGAAGTAGACAAATAGTCTGACTTAGTATACCTTCTTAAAACAACTTTATATGGCTTACAAGAAGCTCCAAGAAAATGGTACAAGAGATTCGATATTTTATACTTAGACTTAGTTTTAAAAAGAGTAATTTTGATATATATCTTTATTGTAAAGGAAATGGATGTGAAGATTCACTTTATCAACTCATTTATGTAGATGACATGCTTTTGGCTAATGGTGACATAAATGAGTTAGAGTTAATAAAAAACAAGTAGAAATCTGAATTTGAAATGAAGAACTTAGGACATGTTAGAAAAATTTTAGGTATCGAAATTAAAAGTAATAGAAGAGAGGGCACACTAAGTCTCAGTCAGAAATCTTATGCTTTGAAACTATGGGAAAAGTTTGCTATGTCTAATGTAAAAATGTGAGTTTACATTTACCAAATCATTTCAAACTTTCAAATGAACAATGTTCTAAATCTAAAGAAGAGTTCGAGAAAATGGCAAGAGTGCCATACTCTAATGCAGTTGGGTCTATCATGTATTTAATGGTCTACTCCAAACCTTATTTAGCATACTCAACAAGGGTATTGAGTAAATATATGTCCAACTACAAAAGATTGTTGTTTTATCTTCTACTAAGGCAGAATATATAGTTGCAACAGATGCTATAAAAGAAGAGATCTAGTTAAAATGACTCTTAAATGAATTTGGTTTTATTAAAGATGTTTTATATTTTAATAGCCAATCTGTCATTTATCTATGTAGAAATCTTATTTTATATAATAGATCTAAACATGTTGATGTTAAATTTCACTTTATGTAATGTTGTTTCACAAGGAATTGTAAAACTTGAAAAGATTTCTACTTATTTTAACCCTGCTGAAATAGGTACTAGGGTACTGCCTTTAAACAAATTTCAAGATTGTTTAAGTCAGCTGAACATTAACTCTTGCTTATTTGTGTATCAGGTAAATGAGCAAATGATGTCTTGTTTTGGAGGAACCACTGTAAATGAAATTAGATTCATTGTATCAAGGTGGAGATTGTGGGGAAAGGTGGCACAATGATGGTGACTTGGCTGCTGACTAGATTGTTGGATGATTATTTGATCGGTTTGTTGAATAATTGGTGACCACTGCTTCCATTTTACAAAAAAAAAAAAACGAGTTTTTTGTATTATGCGACTTTTTAGTGGTTTTAAAAGGCATATGATGTTGCCTTGTGTCAACCCTAACAACCATTGAATAGCTGACCTTCAGTTACTTCTAATATTTCGTTTATTACCTAGGGTTTGGGTGTTGAATTCATTCATCTCTCTCTGACCCTTATAGCTCTCGTCTCTTTCTCTCACTCAAAAAGCAAAAAGTCTTTTTGATATTTTAGACACTATCAACTTGATATACATCTTGAGTGATTTGTATATTGTTGAGTGCTGTGTTCTTGAGTGAATGGTTTTATAGATTAAAAGAATTGTTTGATTTAATCTTAAGTGATTCATTCTGAGTGCCCAGAAAGTGTATCTTGGACGGTTTTTTTAGTTCCCCTTATTATATAGTGGTTTCTTCCGGTGATGAAAGCTCAAAATGGAATTAGGACCTTTATGTTCTGAACCTTTTGTCTTAGGGAAAAATTCTTGCGTTCTTATTATTCTTTATTACTAGCACTTTATAATTTTGTGATTTGTTGGTTAAGTTATCTAATAATTTGAACATCATCTTAGCATCGATATATTCCTTTGAAATACAGAAATGACATGTTAGGTGACGTGCATTTGACATGTTCGTTCTACAATCTATGTAGTCTAGTGTTATCCAATAACAGATATCAAACATGCCCTTGACGAAATTCCAGCCACATGTACTCGCCACCAATGTTTCATGCACCGATGCGCCTTAGCATAATGTAAGCAAATAATCGATATCCTACAAACATGATCAATAAAATGCTGATGCTCATAGTAGGATGGATATTTCCTCTAATATCTTCCTTGATAAATTTGCAACCTGCTCTTTCTTGATCCCTAGATGAGCAACCGAGCAATGAGGAAATCGCCTTTCCATCTCCATATTGAACATTGATGAGAAGTCTATATGTATAAAATGTGGTAGAAATGTACTTCATCCATGACATGAAAGATGGTACTTTATGAACATAGTACCCTCCCGTTAGCACGAATGCTAGCATTGTGACAGTTACCAACGTTGAAGCCTGTTTGGCATCCATGATAAGTGCACCAAATGCAAGACCAAGCCCTTGAGACACGAGAACATAACTGAGCACGACTATTAGTGTCATTAGAAAAGCATTGAGTTCAGGTTTTAGTCCAGTCATCCAATAAACTATGGTGAGGAATAATATAGGCAGGATTAGTTCCATAGGCAGGTCCCCGGTGATTCGGGCCATGAAATATGACGAGAGCTTATACATACCTGAAGCACGTTCCTTTGCTAAAATTGCTCGTTCTTGAGGAAAGGCAAATGCAGCATTGAAAGAAGATAAAACACCCCAGAAGATGGAAATGAAGAAAAGGAGACCGAGACGATCCTGAATATCCGTGTAACAAGAGTGCCACCACATAAAACCGGCTAAAATTGAGGCTGTAATGACTTGAAAAACTCTCAACGAATTGAAGGTCTCATATTTCCTTTCCTTGAGATTTCTTTGTAGGAGAACGTTGAACTCATTGAACCATGTCGAAAAACTATCAATGCAATTGTGTCTAGATTCTTCGAAGGTCACTGTATCTTTCGCATCCGTACTCATGGCTTCAGTGCAATAGGCTTTAACCTTTGGAGCCAGTAAACTATAGTAAGATGATACAAGGGTTTGTCTCACACTAGGCTGCTCTTTCTCACTTGCACCATCAAGTTGGCACACCCCTGTATGTGAAATCATATATTAGCATATTTTCAGAATCAGATTGTGTGATAGAAGACGTAATTTTGACAGCACGATAAGAGTCACTTTCATAAGAAAAAAACATTAACTATTCAACATTTCTTTCTATCGTATGCTTGGCCAAACTTGCTTAAGGAACAATGTCTGATAAATGCTGTAACTACCTATTTCTCTAATTAATCGACAACATAAAATGGCCACATTACGTCCCTAGACGACATCTACTTTGATTGTTATAAATTGTCTACTCCAAGTGCTTCTACAAACTTCAACCATTGATCCAAACAATCTCAATAAATTTGAATCGATTACAAGAATCTTTTTTTCGACTTTTCATCATCCTTATGGTAAAAATCACTAAATGTAAAGAATATGAATATATTATGGTTAAGTAAAGGTCCATATAGATTATTTTATCGAAAAGAGCATTAAAATTTTCTAATAATAGAATGCAGAAGAGGGCTTATTAAAGCTGTCCAATGTTGGAAGTGAGTTGGGAATCCACTGAATATAATGGTGTTAATGGACCACCATTTCCACTTCCTTTTGTTTCAATAGTTACTAAACCACTTAGTTTACAAATCATGGTACACAAAGATTTCCTAGTACAAGGAAGAAACCAAGAAGCAAATTCAATTGATGCTCAAGAGAAAACAACAAAATTCCATCAAATTTATTAAATAACACGTTGGTTAACCATTTGAAAGACAGAAAATAATAATTGGCTTATTAATCCATCAATCATGTCATGACAAAGACTCAACAAAAGCACATTCACTATCTGTTGTTGGTGGAGATCTACTTCTTACGTTCATATCATCATTCCGATGTTTCAAAGATAAAAAGATAAATATTTTGATACCATCCAATAAGTAATCGAAGATTGAGTATTTGGTACATATTTTTGCCCCTCCTAAATTTTTCCATCCCTAATACGTGAAAATTCCGAATCCATCACTACCCACAACCCACTAGTCTTTTTGTTAGATGCTATCCTACGAAGCAATGTCGTCACCTCTATCTAATAGAAAAATAAGTGAACAAAATATCAACTTTTATGCCTGCATGGAACAATTTTATACGAACAAAGAATATATTAAAAAGTCAAAATGCATTCTACAATGATTTTATATCATTTATTAGCTATAATATTGGTTTATAGGCATATCCCACCAATCTATTTTTGAAAATGAAAAGAAAAAGATAAAAACTAAACATATATAAACCCTTTGTCAAAGCCTCGATATCCAATCTTTATGCTCTCTTACTTTATATGGTAGTGGTGTATAGCACAAAATGAGGAGATCTGACAACACTTGTCGCACTTTTACAAGGCATACAACCAAGGACGGCTCAAGTAATCAAACGTACGTCACAATTTGTGATAGCAAAGTTATGCTTTCTTAGTCCCTTCAAATAAGAACATATAAATAGCACAAATAGTTCATAGAATTCACACATTTTATTAATTTTTTAATCAACATTTCATCAAATTTTATCAAAATTTGCTAAATTTTTTATCAAAAGTTTTGTCAAACAATCCCGTATTTCATTAGTACTAAAAATCCATACGACTTTAAAAGTTGAAGCATGACCTTTATGTAAAGTAATAAAACATGAAAAGTATGGAATTATCAGTTTTTATCTGACAAGGAATGGGGCATAGATTGAGTTTTGAAGATCATTGCACCATTCTCTCCATTTACATTCAAGTGTCCTAAAATTTATAGATTATGGAGATGGGCACATTTCACAGAACTCCACTCCATAGATAATGGCTTCTCAATTTAAATAAATGTGTGTGGGGATAAAATATGCTCTTCTCAAGGAAAAATACAACATGTCAATTTCTCAATACTTTCACCATAACGAGTCAATTCAATCGTACATATTTCGTCTATCTATCTCTTACTAAATACTCGACTGTATACGGAAATACAATACGAAATAAAATTTAACTTTTTCCCCGAGATAGTTTTGGGTACTATCACCAATTCACCGCACCAAAAAAAAGTGTAGTTTTAACGATCTTTCTTCTGATTTTTGCTGCCCACCTCAAATTGAGATTTATTTTAATATTTTAAATCTTGAAAGTTCAACTATAGCCATCATATACAATGGTTATTTTTTACGCTGAAAATTTTAAAAAGATAAGACCAAAGGGTGGTGGTTTAAAAACTGAATTAAGTAGGAGAATTATTATAATTCTTTTCGCCAAAAATTTAAAAACATGGAACTCCTTTATAGCATTATATCAAGAAATTCAAAAGAAAAATACATATAGAATATGATAAAACTAGATAACTAGTCCGATAAATTAATTAATATCAAAATAAAAATAAATTTATTTATACAATAAATTGAATAAAACTTCATAAAATTAAAAAATATATGAAAATTATTTATCCCTAGTCACTTCTTGATGTTGTTAGTACCCATTACACAAATTTGCACCGACAGATTTGAAGTTTGAGGCTCAAAGTTCAATTGTATATCACCTTTACTTGTGTGAAAATGACAAAAAATGGAACAAGTTGCATAAACAGACTGATTGAAGCCTTCAAGTGCAAAAGTCTTCAAATTTTCTTCATAAACTCCAAAAAGGAAAGCTGGCTAATTAAATGCTCCGAACGGACCAAGTTTGCAAGTCTAGTCGTACTTAAAAGTTATTTTGTAAAAAAAAATTTAAATTTCATTAATACGAAAAGTAATTTACAAATAAATTTGACTACTTGTCGATCTTTCTAGATATAAAGGGTCATAAATGAGCCACACTTTAATCCCAAGCATACCCAATTTATCTAAAATAAAGTGACACAAAAAACCTTGGAACATTAAATGCTACCTTTACTTTAGCACTTAGGTACTAGAAAAGGTTTAAGTTGGTTGAACTTTTAATGTCTAAAGTGGATCGCCAACAACATCATAACAATGTCAATTCAATCTTCTATGTTCAAACACAAATACCATGTATGATCCAATAAATTAAATATCAACGACAAAATATATGACTAATAACATATTATGTATTACATCTTACTTGTATACTCTCTTAACCATTCATGTTTAATTTACCGTAAGCATGTAGCTAGTACGAGAAAGAGTGTGAAATATCAAATGATAATTATATTACAATATAAACTCAAGGTAAGATGATGACAAATAAATACGTGCATTGTGCATATGGGTGTCAAGATATGTTAGATAAGTCGTTCTATAGTAGGGTTGTACTAGCTTGACTACGTGGGGGTAGTCGCCCACGCGGATCATGCCCACTAGATCGAGTGGATATGTTATCAAAAACCTAAAAATGCATTAAAATAACTAAACATTATTGTTAAAATTAAAGCTCGTATGCCTCACTCGAACCTACCGATTCAGTTCAAGTCTTGCTAACATGGGCACAAAATATTTTAGATACATCTAACATTAGCTAACGTGTCAATTTTGACTCGACATGCCCGATAACAAACGTATACGTATAGAGACAAAGATTACGTACCATTAGCCAGATCCAGCAGAAAATCAGCAGGATTCATGGCAAAAGACGGCGAAAACCCAACAGACCCAAAATAGCTCATTGCTTCATTCCCTTTACCAAAGTAAATACATCTCCCTTCAGACAAAACCAGCACTAGATCGAACATCTGATAAACCCGGCTCGACGGCTGATGCACAGACGTCACCACTGTCTTGCCCTTCTCCGCTGCCATCGCTGCCAGCGTCTCAACCAGCCGGAACGCCGCCGTCGAGTCCAATCCCGACGTGGGTTCGTCGAGAATCAGCAAACTTGGATTCACCAGCATTTCATGTGCTATGCTAACTCTCTTTCTTTCTCCACCAGAGATTCCTCGTATCAAACTGTTGCCGACAATTGTATTTTCACATTTAACCAAACCCAATTCTCGTATAACAGATTCTGCAATGGAGATTTTGTCTATTTTGGACATAGAATTTGGCAACCTTAAAAGTGAACAAAAGATGAGAGTTTCTCGAACTGTCAAGTGGGGGAACAGAACATCGTCTTGTGGAACAAAACCGGTTTTTTTAAGGACCGGTTTGGCTAATTTCTGGTCATTAGCAAGGATTTTTCCGGAGAGGCCGTGGCCGTGGTGGAGGCGGCCGGCGATTGCATTTAATAGAGTAGATTTGCCGCTGCCGGAGGGTCCAAGTACGGCTAGGATTTGCCCCGGCGCTACCATGCCGGTGATCCCATCTAATATCATGCGTTCTTGATCAATGGTGGCCGTTGGATTCTCCAAGTCGGACAATGATGTGGGGCTTCCTGATATTATCCTTCTTATATTGTTGCCTCTTGAGTTGTTTCTCTCGAGCTTAATCCTATAGCTCACGTCAATGAACTGCACAAATTCAAATATAATCATCAAGAAATTATTGACAAGGTAAATATCGAAACTTTGATCGCTATGAATTTTTTAGAAATTGATAGTCGATTATTGTGATGAATCACAAAGAGTCGAGCATGGGAGAGATCAACGACTAGACTAGTTTGTGATGAATTGACAAATATGAGGTCGTAAATTTCATAAATTTCACATTCAAGATTCAAAATAGCATTGTCTTTTAATTACCTTGAGGGTTATTGGATAAGAAGAGGACATGATAGAATGCAAATCTATGGAGGGATCTTCGTTGAGAGTTTCTGATCGTTGAACTGTATGAAGTCTAATCATACTGTATATTTTTCTCAGCCGCAATGTGAGGATGGAAAAGGAAAACGATGGCCAAGATTGGAGTATTGTTGAATTTAAGAGTGCAAGGAGAAGTATAGGAATGGAGCTAGAGAAGAGAAGTGGGATCTATTTCTTATTACTCATCCCCGGTCCCTATTTATTTAGTTTTGAGCACTAAAAACCCAACATCAAATTTGCTACGTGGCGTAAAACCCACATAGCCAGCCAGCCTTCTGCTAAACCTTTTTTGGTTCATGATCTATATATATATCTAGAGGCGGAACACGGCGGTCATTCTCACAACATTTTTAAATTTTAGTATGCCGACGTTTATTAAAATGAGTTTTTTTTGAGAAAAATGAGTTTTGAAACGGTGATTATTTTTAGAATATATGATTAAAAGTAGAAAAAAAATTGAATTTACATACAAAATATTTTATAGTATAAACGTGCACTTCAAAATGAGTTTAAGGAAAAAATAATTGTGATTGAACGGATATCTATATCTTATATACTAATCTTTTAATATATACTATTCGTTATATTTTCGTATTAATACTATTCGGTACCATTAATATCAACTGTGTAGGTGGCAATTGCGTGACATAAAAGATAAATTCACTTAATTGTAATGTATTAAATGTGATCATTTAAACTGATGATTTATCACTACTACTAGTGTTAGATTGCGTTATTCTTCGGTCTTGCATAAAAATTCTGACTCCGCCACTGTACATTTTCACTGCCGACTCTCTCTCTCCCTCTTACTTAAGAAAGAAAGAGAAAGAAGCAATGGGGAAACAGCAACTATGGGAAGTGAAATAGGATATTACTGCTCTCCTCCATTGAGAAATGAAAAATAACAGCAGGCACCTACAGATATAGATACAGATATAGATACATGGTTTTCAGTATATATGGATTAGGTTGGAAAAAGTGAGAGAAAATCAAAGAGGGTTCACCAAGAAAATAAGCAATTTGTTCAAAGGGTGCAGATCCCAGAGGATATACATGAAGGGTTTTCATTTGCTGCTTGTAAAATATTTCCACTTCTCTTTTTCCAATCTAGGGTTACAGCTTTTCTTTGTTGACTGTGACATAATTAAGGATCATATCCATGCATTTTTTAATGTTGCTTCTGTTATAACTTCTATTCTAGGGTGCTTCTAAGTTGGACTTTATTCGTTGACAAATTATGTGACGAAAAATGTGTAGCTTTGTTTAGTAGAAATTTAAATTTAAATTACGTTTTAAATATATTTTATGAAATTCATAATTTTTCAACAATACATTTTACCAATTTTTATAAAAAAATCTTAATCATAATGTCAGTGGCGTAGTTGTTATTTGAATCTCATTCTTTAAATTATTATTTTTTCAAATTCATGATTAATTTTATATTCTTTCAATAAAATTATCAAAAAAAAAAAAAAATTCTTACTCTTCATCACATAATTTTTTTTTAAAAATATATATTTTACTAATTTTATTCTAAAGTAATAGGGCTCAAACAGTGGCATGTATTCTTTTTTAAAAAGAAAAAGAAATTGGATACAGAGCCATGGAATGTTATATGACAAGGAAAGTTTTGTATTTTTATTCCTATTTGATTACGGCGTTTGAATAATAATTTAAACTTTCATTTTACTCGCATATCAAGGAAAGTTTTGTACTGCCTTCGTTCCATAAAAATAGATTTGCTTTTATTTTTTTCGTTTGTATAGACTATTTTTCTTATTGATAGTATAGTTAATTTTTTTAGTTTTCAAACATGTCCATATTTGATTTGTCATGTTATCAACAAGTATAAACTACTCCTATTTAAACAATTAGTATATCCGTCCTATAAAAATAAGCTTGTTTCTATTTTCACGCTAAGAAAATATAATTAATATTGTTGAAAATATAATTTTTTTTTACATTTTTCCTAATATACCCCTACATTAAATAATTGTTTAAATAGAATTATATTATTTGCAGAAAATAAGGTACATTAAATAATGGCATATTAGAAAAAAAAAATACTTTCGATAAAGAAAGTGAAATATAATTTGGGACGGGCTAAATTGAAAATCATAATGTAGAGTATATTAGAAGAAATGTAAGAATAAATTATATTTTCAACTATATAAATTATATTTTCTTAATCTGTATGAAAATGAAAACAAGCGTATCTTTATGTGACAAATGAAGTATTTATTTTATTGTATTATAACAAAGTATGTTATCTTGAGCTTTTTCTTTATCTTTTGTTAAAAAAAAAATTATAGTATAAATCATTTTTTTAAATTCAATATTTAATTTTTTTTTAACACTAATTCAAACTCTAATCGCTTTTAATATTTTGTAGTTTAAGAGTTCAAGCTCATAACTATGATAGTTCTACTTTTTAGTGGAAGCCCCCACAAAACAATTACAAACGAGATGATGAAGTGTAATTTGTAATCATAATTTTTGAATATTATGGTGAAAAGCTTTTGTGGAGTTTCTTTAAAATTTCTATATTATAAAAATCTAAGAAAAATCGAAAAATGTTTTTGAGCTTCAAAAACTATTCTGAGATTCACGAAAAGTTTCAATTTTCGAAATATATATCAAACTGAAATGCTGCTATTTTAGAAGTTTTCGTGCTAGTTGGAAAATAACATGATGTTTGAACTCATTATTTGAATATATAATATTAGATAGTACTAAAAATGAAAAAAGTTAATGATATCAGCCAATAATATGTTCCTAATACTTACTGGATAGAAATTTGAACAAACAGAAATTCGCAATTAAACATATGATTGATTGTAATAGTATTTCGATGGAGTCGATGAGAAGTAAGAATACATGATCATTAAACACTTACTTTAAATTTAAAGAATTACTTATTTTGAAAGTAATTTTACTCTCAAAATGATTAACATAATTGTATATATTTTGACCAATAGAAAAGTAAATTTACCGATGACTAAATAGTTTAAGTTTAGCCAAACATGGTCAATAGATGTAGATAAACTTTTTAATTACACATTTCATCTTTTTATCAAAATCTTATTTTTAGCCACATCAAATAGGGATATAATGGCATAGATTATAAAAAAGTGTACACGAGCTATAGTATTATCTACTTTTCTTCTAAGCTTACCCGGTTAAATTTTTATTTCTAGACTTTGAAAAAGGTCAAGTTAAACGTTTGGTGTTTAAATTTGTAAAAATAAAAAAGAAAACATATACCAGATAATTATGGATACAGATGGTATACTTACCAAAAATGGATAATGGACAATTGTGGATGAACTCAAGAAAAAAATGTTTACGAGTCGACGAAATTTCTTATGATTTTGAAGAGAACTATTTCTTTATTTTAATATGAATAAATTATGCATCACTTTCCCTAGCAGGTTGCTTTTATGCCACGTGTTGCCCTTGAACTGCTAATTTTTTAAATAAAATTTCTTTTGACCAGGAATTTAATAAAAATTGACACGATTATTTGAAGTTAATTATATTTACCTTAGGATTTCTTTTATCTGCCCCCACATTTTAATTATAATAAAAAAATTTCAATTTTGACTCATTTTAGTACTTTTATTCTTCAAAAAAAACAAAAAAAAATTAAACTTTTGAAAAAATGTACCATTGAAAATGCGTCTGGAAGATAAGTGATTTTTGAATAATCAAAATCAAACGCTAAATAATAACTCCTAAATAATACAAGCAAGCTCAGAGAATTTATAAATTTGAAATTGGTTTTGTAAGAGAGTCAAGTATGGCACCAATATGTTAAAAAAATAAAAATAAAAAAAAAATAAAAAAAATTCATGTTCGATTTGTAATAAATTGATCATGTTCAAACTCAAAACTCCAATTTCAACCGAAGTAAACCACTTAGTTCAACTTTTAAGCTTAACCAAACATGTAAATATCAAAATAAGATGTTTTAAGAGATCTTTTAAGCATAACCAAATATGCTTTTAGAACATCCATTAAAAAACTCTAAATAAAGGAGAAATTACTGGAAAACAAACTATAAAACCTATAGATATATAAACCTCGAACAAAGAATAAAAGGAGAAACTATAAATTCTAAGAGCATCTTTAAATACTTTTTAAATATAAGATACTCTCTATTTTAAATAGTCGACCATTCGAATTATGTTTTAAGAGACTCTTTACATTAACATTTAAAATAGAGAGTGAGTTTGACTCTTCAAATTTAAAAAGTTAAAACTCATTCTCTATAATTAAATATATTAAAAATATTTCAATTTTCAATTGAGGAAAATAATATAATAATTTATAAGGGAACTAGTAAAAATAAAAAAAGGTAAAAAATAATAAAATTTTATTGGAGAAATAAAATTAAGTGTTAAATATAAAAAGTCTGTTGAAGTATTTAAAGATTTTTACTCTCTAAATTTATAAATGCTATCTAAATTACAGAATATAATCTTTTAAAATAGGGAATCTTTTAGAGATGTTCTAAGAATGATTACGATATGCTTAAATTGCACAAGTTAATAAACCAATATTTTTATATATTTTCTCTAAATATGGTGCGATGTGGAGGTGGGAACGGAGAGCTTTATGGGTGCGGCAGTGGTTCATGACTGTGGTGGTGTGTGCGAATGTGCTGCCGTAGGTGTGGTTGCGGTGCTGTGGGTGCGGTGGTTGAGTGCGCGCGCATGCGTGCGACGGTGGTGGTCGTGATGGCGGTGGTGGTTATTTTTGTGCTGGTCGAGATTTGCTGCGCGTCATGTCAGGATCTGTACCGTCGTAATTTGATATTGGATTTTTGGGTTGTGTTTTCAGTTGGTGAGTGGGGGCTGTAATGGTGGTGGTGTTTGGGTAGCGATGATTATGTTGGATCTGATGGTGGTTGTGGTTTTGGTGGCAGCGACGGCGATGGATCTTCTTGTTGGCGGTGGTGGTTTTGAAGTTGAAAGTGATAGTTTGCTTGAGGTGGTGACAGTGGTGCTGGAGGTTGTGGTATTGGTTTGTTTGAGATGGTGATGGTGATGTTGCTATTGGGCGACGACTGTGGTGGTGGTGCTGTTGCTGGAGATAGTGGCGAGGTGATTGCGACAAGCGTTGGTAGTGGTCACAGAGTATTTGGTTGATTGTGACCATCAAATTGGTTAACATATGACCAATAAATAATATGCGACTAATAAAAAAGATTTGTGATAAAAAAAAATATGTGACATAAAAAATTGTTAATTTGTGATCATAATTTGATAAGTTGTGACTGTATAATAAATTGTGACTTATAATATTTATGATTTGTGATCGATAAATAAATTGTGACTTTTAAATTTTTAATTTGTGAGCGATGAACAAACTGTGACCTATAACATTTTTGAATTGTGATCGTGAAATAATTTGTGACATAAAAATTCTGATTTGTGACCGAAAAATAATATGTGA
>CAIGRP010075578.1:0-30292 GCA_903798385.1 Fraxinus cuspidata | reverse complement strand
TAATTCAAAAATATGTACATCCACTATGTCTTTTCTTTCAATCAAAGCTGACATTGCCAGGGGGCGGATTTTGGGGGGGGCTGGGCCGGGTCGGGCTGTCCAGCCCCTAGCCCTTTTTTTTTAAGTAGAAATTTTTTTTTGTAAAAATAAAAAAAAAAAATTTATTGTGTAATTTTATTTTTTTTAACGTATTAGCCCGGTCTAAAATCCGGTCCTGGATCCGCCCCTGGACATTGCTAAATCGAAGTTGAGAAATACGGAGCCAACGATTGCCTCTTCCATGGCCACCAAAGGCTTTAAAAATTGTCTCAAAGGTGGTCGCCGGTAGGGGTAGACCCAGAGGGGGTCCTGTGGGCATGTGCCCCCCAACTTTTGAGAATTTTATTTTTATAAAATCATGTTTGGTATCAATTGAAATCTAAAATTTAATTTAGATCAAAATTAGCAATCAATTTTAATAATATATTTCGTGGAATCCATAACTGTAACTTTTATCAAAATTTACTAAAAAGTTGATTTTAATCTTCACCAAACATGAGCAAAATCATAATAAATTTGAATTTCGATAACATGCTAATTTTAAAAATTTTCCGACGATCGTAAACTAATCGACTCTACAAATTGCTTTGTCATCTCAAATCAATAAAGCTCTTGATATAATAGGCCATATCGAATAGTCCAAACATATATAAAAAATAGTTAAAATACGTTAAACGTGACTCTTAAAGAAATACGTCTAACTCGCACTTTTTTTAAAAAAAATTTAATTATTTCATTAACATTTATTATTTTTGCGATATAAATTTCTCAATCTAATTTTCATAATTTTATTAGGAAATCTTATATAAATTAGAACATCAAATTTTTTTGAAATTTTACTTGAAATTTTACATCCGAAAAAATCACATCTCATGTAAATTTTCGGATGCAAAATTACATGGGGTATGATTTTTTTGGACGTAAATTTTCGATTGTAAAATCTCTCAACTTCTTTGTAAGTTCGATTGTGTCCCCCTAACTTTAAACTTCTACGTCCGCCACTGGTCGCCTGTGTAGGATCTGACCAACAATTTGAATTTCCGAACTTGCTTCATAAATTAGAACAATTCTTCTCTCTTTTGCTCTAGACGAAAGAGAAGAAGTTGCTCCCAAGTATAATTTTGCTAGGTCTTCTTAGAAGTCTTTCCATTGATATTTCCAGTGCCCTTGTTTTTGTGAGTTAAAGCTATTTTTTTTTTCTTGGACTTTCCTGGCTTTCCCAGAGGATCAAAGAAAATGTTGTTTGCAATGTGGTTTTCTCTTCTCTTGGAATGGATTACCGAAAACCATTTGGTAGGTTTTTTCCTATTGCAAAAATAATTTCAGCTTCCATTAACCATTTCATGACTTTTTTTTTCCTTGGAAACTCTTTCTTCTAGATCTGTTTGGTATTGTCCAAAAAACATGTTTTCGTGGCCCCTTTATCGTGCATCTAGCCAGGATCATTTTCTGTATCTCCATTAGAATAAAAATGACTTTCTCCTTTATTTTTTCTTGGAACGGAGACCAAAAGTTCATCCTCCTAGTGATCTATCTCGATGGTCAACCTCTCTGATTTGATTGAAGAAACTACTCGAAAAAAGCTCTATTTTTCCGGTGGCTTTTTGGCATGTGTTAGAAAATGGTTAACGTACCGTTTCCCACATATGGTGCCAATCTGTTGACCTAAAAAAATGTGTCAATAGAATTCCTTCCACATTCCCTTCACGTAGACATCGCATGCACACTGGAACACCTGTTAGGAGGTAAAAGCCACTGGTTGAGAAAAAAGTCCTACAACCTTTTGCACTCTGACGGTCAAGTCAACAACTGAACGAGAGAAAAAGAAAGATCAAGAGAGGAAGAGGAAATTTGGTATATATATATATATATATATATATATATATATATATAGGAAAAAAATAAATGGGCCACGTGGATAATTGGCTTAGCCCAAAATGCAAATTGTTTAGTTTAATAAGCCAAATCCAATGAATAGTCGATGCCACGTAATTTATAAGTATAATATTATCCATGACGATGGCAATAGATGTACCAATTATAGGTGAACGCGGGTGTTCATTGGGTCGAGATTGAACGTCATGGCTATTTCAAATTAGGGTACCATACAACTATTGATAAAGGAACAAAATGAAAATAAATATATGGATTTTCAGTGAAAATCGCGAATATAAGAATTAGGGTTTGGGCCGTCACTCATCACAGAGTGGGGATCAACTTCTTTCTCCTCTCTAGAAATATGATGTTTAAAATAAAAAAAATGTCAAACGCGTCTTCCAACATTTTGATTTTAATTGTTACCTAAATATATTGATACACTGTTTAAACTTTTAGATGAAGTCAGAAATTTTAATATCGAACACTTGTTAATATAAAATAAATTATTAAGATGAGACCAATAATGAATTGAAGGTTGGATGATGATCTAACTTGTGTAATGTTTCAGTTGACCGTTTCATTTTTTCCGCGAGGGAGGTAACTTGATGGGTGTGGTAATTTTGGAAAGTATAGGTACACAAAAGTTCGGGAGAATGCTTGTTATACTATATACAGAGCTTTTTACAACTTGAAACTTGACAAATACAAATGAATTCAGAACCTATTTTTATTGTGGTTGCCTCCACAAATCTTTTTGATCCAATGGTCAATATTTGCTTCTAGACATCTCTATAAAAAACATCTTGTAATTATCTATACAAAAATCAATCTTAGCATTCTCTAGAGAATTCCTAAAAGGACTAGTGCCATCTGCCGTCTATCTTGAAATGTTACCTAATGCTATTTTTTGCTCGTAGTCTAGAACCTTCCGTCATGCATGAAGTATTAGTACGTCTAGAACGTTCTGACTAGCTAAATACACATTCGTTTCTAGACATTTTCTTACTTAGTCAATATTTGACAGCAATAATTTCGTCCCTTACGTTTCATGAAACCCTATGGCGCGTATTGGGTATTCCATCCTTTGCGTAGCGCACTTTTTCTTGCCGAATTCAGCCATAGCATTGACGGAAAACGTTAATGGCTTGCACGGCGTAATTGCTCACTCATTATTAATAGACAAACTAGAGAGTTGAAACATTTACTAAGGGACCATAGGCCCTCTCTAAGTGACCTCAATATCATTCTTATTCCTAATATGATTAAATGGATATTCTATGTATTTCATCTAAAATCAAATTAATATTCTATGTACATTCCAAAAGTCTTCTTATTTACTATTTATCCACTCACAAATTAAATCTTGGCATTAGCACCAAGGGACCTCTTAATGGATGTGTTTTTGTGTTTTTTAATTCATTCTTGACTAAAAGGCAAAGGATTCAAAAAGAATATCAACACAAATATATTAGACGCGTGTTCTTTTATAAGTTAAGACTTTATTAACACAACATCTAGAAATTCTTGCATCTACGCTTTGAATAAACTTTTGATGTCGATGGGGTGAAAAGTAAATTGTCTAATAATAAATTTGAAATTATGGTAAATCAAATTTATCGACGCTACAAAATTGTTTACAAAGAAAAGCGAATCAATTGATAATATCTCGACTTATAAGTTCTTTAATATTTCAAATAAGTTAAAAACCATATTAGTCACCTAGCATGACGTGAAAAAACTTTTATCTACCAACTAGAAATTGCTTTCGTAATTGGAAAAGTCGTCTTTCTTATATATCTATATATATATTTTTTTTTTTTCAAAAAAATAATGAGCGCGATTGTTTCTTTTAGTCGCGTTCACAATTTTATTAATTTTACAGAATGGAGTGTCTAGACAAAAATAAAAATGAAATTTCAGTGACTAAATTGGAAAAATGTTGATTATGTCCATTCCTCAAGGAGAATTGGTACAGATCCACTAACGGTGTAGCCTAAGCATTCAAGACCACAGAAGTCCAAGTTGACGTTGGAAAGAATGGTGGGTTGGTAGCTTCAAAACTTAATGATCATTTTCAATGCCTAAGACTTACAATTCCCTCTTGTGATGATAAAAGTGCAAAAACCATTACTGTTTGCACATTTTATTTATTATTTTACAATGACTAGATCCAATCCCGTTTGACCGAACTTTTTAGGAGGAATAACATTATATCTGACGAAATCTGTTGTTGAAACTAATATTTGATTTTATTTGTATAGAATTTTTTTTAGTATCTTTTAATGTTTGACGAACATAGAATAAGAAACGACCCTTTTTTTATATTTTCACACGGCACATCTTCCAAGCGAGTGGTCATGGCTCATTTTCGTGAGTCTTTGCCTCGCCATCACCTTCACTTTGTGTTATAAATATTTCAACAAAAGTTTCATGTCGACTAGCTATTGAGATGATCATGAATTTTATAATTGAATCGAATTACTATCAAGTGTTTGTCCAAAAGCGAAGTGAAAAATGATTTTTTTTTTAGAATGCATGTTTAAAAAATAAGAAGAAAGTTCATGTCAACATTCAAAATTATTTTATTGGAAGAATATATAGTTAAATATGATATTGAAAAAAAATAATTTTCAAATAAACTGTGCCAAACCAACCTAAAAATCATGCCCGAACTTAGTTATGTGGATTCAAAATGATCGAACAAAAAGAATTGAACCGGCTCATCTAATAAACTTACGATGGAATCGAATTTCCAATGCCTAAAACCCCCCTCCCCCACTCCCACTTTTGTCTCAATTTCCGTTATCACATCTTCCAAGCAGTTAGGTCCTGAACCAATTTTGTGAGTCCATACTCCTTACCCCCCACCACCACCCACTCCCACCACTCCATCTATAAATTGTTCAATGTTAGAACTTTAAGATGCATCTCACCCCACACACAAATACATAAAATTCTCTCTCGAAATTATACAAAATGTCTCAGGGAAGAGGCAGTGCAGTTTTTGCCACAACAATAATGTTGTGTTTGGTGGTGCTTTTCCATTTTGAGGTGGCTGAATCTGCCAGCTACGTCGTTGGAGGTCGCGGCGGTTGGACCTTTAACGTATCTGGTTGGCCCAATGGCAAGAAGTTTAAAGCCGGCGACACTCTAGGTAAGCACAATATTCTTCAACCAACACATCGACCATTCTTTTATCGTCACATGTTTGGTACGCAGTATTAAATTTGAACTGCTCTGTTTTCACTATGCTCCACCAATATAATAGAAACAAAGTACAAGCAAACCCGACAAACAACTAACATGTCCATTTCCAGCAATCATAATTAACTTCTTTTTTCATATTTCTAATCTATATTTCCTTCGGATAGTACTAGACAATACAATATGCAAACAAAATTTAATTTTTTTTTGTAATCTCGTCTAGTGCACTCCAATCTAACAATACAAAATATGCAATTAGTGCGTTGAATTGGACAAGACATTATATCTACTTGACTTTGAGTGCAGTGTTCAACTATAAGTCGGGGATCCACAATGTCGTGGCGGTGAACAAAGGTGGCTATCAAGGTTGTACCACCCCTCGCGGCGCCAAGGTGTACAAGACCGGAAAAGATCAGATCAAACTTGTTAAGGGACAGAATTTCTTCATTTGTAATTTTCCAGGGCACTGTCAATCTGGAATGAAGATAGCCATCACTGCAATGTGATATATACATTTATACATCCATCCCTTGCTATAGTACTGCTTATTGAGCCATGTAATAATACAAATATATGAAGAAATAAAATGTTGACGAGATATCTATGCCTATTTCTTGATCCAATAAAGTATTTGAACTTGTGTATGCTCTAATTTATCATGTTGAACTACTACGATAACTATTTTAAGGCTCGCGACTAGTTATTTCTTTTAAAAATACATTCATATTTTATTATAATTTCTTATATTTCCACCTATCCTGCACACTTGGCCTTTATAAACTCATTGTCGAATTCTACCGGAGTTTGAGGAAATCCAAGGGCAAATTAATGATGCTCTTTTAACTTTTAGATTAAGTCTTTCTTTGAACTCTATTCTTTAAAATTCATTGTTTTGAAACTCATTATCAATCGTACATTTTTCCAATAAAATAAGTTTATATGTAAATCCAAATTTTTTTCCTATTTTTTTAGCAACACAATCTTAAAAAATTACCATTTTAAAAAAGTCTATTCTTAATATATGTGAGTCAAATGGAGGCTAAATAAATATCATAGCTCATCTCAGTCTTGATTTAAGCTTTTAAATAAAGGTTCACAATGTTAAAGATTTGAACGATTTCCTTGTAATCATTAATGCTAATAAAAATCAATAAATTACGAGAAAAATACTTTCTAGATTAGTACACTAAGTTGGGAAATCTGTCAAATCTAATCTATGTGCCAATAAATGAATATTTTTCTCCTTTCATTTTAAGTTTTAAAGTGTGTTTGATTGATATGAAAAATAATTTATTGGAAAAAAAACATTTTCCTTGTTTTGAGGAAAACGAAAACCTACTCCTCTCAAAGAAAATGTTTTCATTATAAATAAAGAAAATTAGACATATTTTTAAAATTTGTTAAATATTTTCAATGGAAAAAAAAATAGTAATCAGACACTCTAAAGTAGGAATTTGGGTGAAAAATTAACATTTTTCATGAAAAATAAATGCAATCAAACACGCCCTTAGTGAAAAATAAATGAAATAAAGAAGTATTTAATTGAAGCTAGTAGAGAAAAGATTGATACCCTAGGTCGAGAAATTAGTCCAACTTCAAACTTGTCTTGAGATATGAGGGTTTATGTTTAATAATATGCCTAGGCACGAAATTTGGCCGTCATGTAGTCACATTTTATGTTTTTTATACGTATGTTTGTTTACACTCGTAAAAGTTTGAAACTTACTTTGTCGTCTAATCACTCTTTATGATTTTTAGAACATTGAGTAAATTATGATTGTGAGAGCGCTAATAAATTCTAAATGCACTCTCTTAATCTATGTTCCTTCATTTGTTTACTTATTGAGTCGATGTAGTATAGTAGACATTGACTTAATGAATTTAATTTCGGGTATTAATTACACTGGTTTTCTGATATGATTTATTTACCTCTTATTAAGTTAAATAAGGTGTAACAAACGAACTTTAAATACTGCCAAATTCATCATACTAAATATACCACATTGTTATGCAATAATCGTTGAAGATCTAATTATATCATGGTATGATTCCCTTCAAATGCCGTTTTCTTTATTAATTACCACATCGTCCATGAGATCTAGGAAGCACAATTGAATTTAAATTCAAAGGGAGCATGAGTAAACATGGTTAGTTTCACAATTGAAATTTAAGTTAATTAAAATTTGAGGGAAAAATTTACAATTGAAGTTTAAATTCGAAGGGAGCATGAGTAATCATGATTAGTTTCACGTAAACAAAGTCTTCATTATACATGAATTTGTATATTTATCATAGTTTCTATTTTCATGTAACTTAGTGCCATTGTTCGTGGTGAAATAGGTTGAATTGATAAGGCAATAAATGATCAACAAATTGAATATTGTATTATACACGAATTATTTTCTTTTCGCGGCAAATAATCAAATAACTTGAATGAATTCATCTTTCAATCCTCATAGTTATTAATTGATATGAATAATGCGGAGTGTGCTTTAGTAAAATCTAGTACGCACTCTTGATCGTCTAAGTTTGGAAATATTTTGTAGAACGTTTACGTAGAAGGTTTCTGATTTTGGTTGCTCTTATCATTTTTAAAAATATTTTTTGAAAAATAAAAATGAATGGCTACAAATTACATTCTCTTTCATTTTTCATTTGATTATTTCCTACATTATTTTTTTTCTATATCTAAATACATTTAAATAAATATTTCCTCTCATATTCTTGTCCACAATTAACTGAAACGTTAACGGACAAAACCTAACATTTAAAACTAAACAATCATTATTCAAATGGCTGCTCTTTCTGTCTCTACGTCTCCTGCCGTATTGCACAATTCCGCTTCTCGTGCTTCACCGACTGCTAAAATCACTCCAAAATCCGTTCCTTATTTACCCAGCACATTCAAAAACAGTAAATTTATTGATACTTACAAAATCCTTGAACCCCAACCTTGGAAATGGAGAATAGGGTTTTCTTTATTTCCGTATTTCTCGATCAAAGACAGAGAGAGCCTGAAGAAGGAGCTTCTTGAGGCTATTGCTCCACTCGACCGCGGTGCAGCGGCTTCTCCTGAGGACCAGCAGCGTATTGATCAGGTGGGTTTTTTATATTTGCTTATTGGATTATCATTTGATGGTTGTTTGAAGCATGATTGTATGAATTGTAAGCCCGATTGTGTTAGAATAATATTTTGGTTAATTTGTGCTCTTTTAAATTAATATGGGAATGGATTGAATTCGATAGATACACTGGGCATTTTGTTGTGATAACTGGGTAGCTTGGATTTTGGATATAGGTTTGCTGTGATTTCATTCAGTACTCAGTAGGCAAATGTTTAGCTAAGCTTAAAAACTTTACTCAAGTAAATAAGTAAATTTAAGATAAACAACTATTTTTATTGATCAAAGACTCAAAGTTAGTTAAGGGAAGAGTTGCTTTCAAAATAACTTTTAAAGAAAAACCTTATCCAAACATGTTTGGAATAAAAAAAAAAATTTACTTAAAAGTAACTTTCACTTACCATTAAGCTTAGCCAAAGTTTGAACCTTCTTTGATATCTAGAATATAGCCACAATTTAAGCTGAACTTTTGTAGATTCTGGGAGTGAATTTACTATTCTACCTATTTCTACCGTTTCTTGGATTTTTCATCCGCTTGGAAGATGCATATATCCTGAAATCAATGAAAAAAGGAAAATTGCTTACTCAAAGTGGGGAGGACAAAGTCGTCATATTTTGATTCCAATTTTTATACCTTGAGTGATAGATGTATATTCTTAGATACAGTTACTTTTCAGATTGCACGTGAACTCGAGGCAGTTAACACAGTGAAGCAACCACTCAAATCGAGTCTTCTAAATGGGAAATGGGAGCTTTTATATACAACTTCTACATCAATTCTACAAACAGAGGTTTGTAATATCTATTTTCACTTTGGGGATATATTTTGCCATGAAAAGTACTCGTCTTTTTTATTTACTTGTGTTCAGAATGATAAATGAAATATTTGAAGCCGAACGTAATGGCAATAGATTAAACTAACATTTAATTGTCATTAAATGAAATTCTTTAATTTGAATGCAGAAGTTCATAGAAACCAAGGCCAATCATTTAAATGACATTGGGTCATTAGAACGTAATTTGGGAAAAAAAATGGCTAAATGTAAGCTAGAAATATCTACAATAACGATTTAATTTTTTCACTACTACATTTTGTAAAAAGAGATGGCATCATATACTTTTTAAGGCCTTCATATGGTGATTGTCTAAACTTTAAGATGCGTTCTTCTTTGTTTGTCTTTCTTTAGCTGATTATGAACAAAGCAGAAGCTTCTAACTGAACTTTTGTGTACTTCATCGGAGTGTGTCCCATGTTGCATACTCAAATATGCACCTGGAAATAAATTATATACTCATTCTCGTTTTAAACCAAACAAAACTGAAAATTATAGGAGCTAGATATGCTGGAGCAGAGTTCATTATCCTAAACTTATCCTTAATCGCATACTTTCTTCTTATGAAAATTTCGTCCTAATATTTAATAAATTACAGTAGCATCTCTTGAGAGGAGAAATCTAAATTATAAAATGGATCTTGATTAATGCAGTCTTGATTGGTTATTTGTGCAACCAATCTGACATTTCAAAACTCTTTGTTTAAAAATTTACACATGTTGTATAATTTCTAACCCTAAACATAATGCTCACCTTCAATTAAATTGTTGCAGAGACCGAAATTTTTAAGACCAAATGGAAAAATCTACCAGGCAATTAACGGGGATACATTGAGGGCACAAAATTTGGAAACTTGGCCATTTTTCAATCAGGTAACTGCTGATTTCAAGGGAAGGCATAATTTTCTTACGCAATGTGCTTATTCCTCTAGATATGCTTGTGTTTCTCGTGTGGTTGTGTTCTTGTTCTTGTGATACCCACAGAGCAAAGTAGAGCTTCAACTAGGCTGTATGTTTATGTTTAGAACATGATTGTAGAATATCTGAGTTGTTGCATATTATTTTATCCACAATATTCTGTCAATCTTAATCATATTATTTGATTTTTAACATACTCAGAGACACCACACTGGTTATGCTCTTCTTCTCTTTGCTTCTTAAAAGTGGTTTCTTGTGTTCCGTTAGCTCACTCTTCACTCTCAAAGCAGTCAAATTCAATTCCTTCATCGACCCCAAAAGAGTATAAAAACTCTAAGAACGAAAAAGTCAAAATTATTTTTAAAATCCAGATGAGTAGAAGGGGTTTTGGGGATATATCTCAAAATCATATCATTTCTTTAGCTACAATAGTATTGTTAGAAGAGAGATTGTAGTTTTTTTTTTTTTGCCTTTTAACTCTTCAGCCTTTGGAAATCTTCACTGTTTCAAGCACAATATTTTTGTTCTGAAAAATTACAGGAAACTGTTTGCCACAGAGAAGTTTTTATGCTAAAATGCACATTTTATGGTTTTATTACATTTCAGCATTTTAAAGAAAGTAATAATAATGGGAATCTCGGCGAGCAAGCCATAAATTATTGCTACTTTTGACCTGACTTTCAGCTACCTGTTTAAATCACGTTTCAGCATCATTAAAGAAAAAGAAATAACCATCGGGAAGCTCTGTGAGAAAGTCCATATTAATGCTACCTTCCTGACTTCCAGCTACTTGTTTACTTCACGTTTATGGTTCAGAAAGTTCCCTTCATGAGACTTTCCTCAGAATAAGGTATTGACCATGACAATCCCAATTTTCACATTGGGTCTAGGGTAGAAGCCAAAGATTTTGAGCGACCAGGGAAGAATATCTCAAAATACAAAGAAGTATCGTTAATTGTTTATTCTTATAGCATTCATTTGAAAAAATTCCTTGAGGGGCAAAACGAATGTAACTTTATTCGGTTTTTTGTAGGCAACAGCTAATTTGGTTCCTTTAAATGCAAGTAGAGTGGCTGTCAAGTTTGATGCTTTCAAGATTGCAGCTCTGGTAGGTCATATCCTGCTTCTGAAAAACTAATTTGCAGCTGTTGTCCTTTTGTATATATCTCTGCAAACAATGTTAAGGGATTCATATTTTTGATTGACCACAGCACCAGTACATTAGTTGTTCAATCATGCTACATGTACATCATGATTGACAATAAGTTTGACACTCTTTCATGGAGCAACAATTTACACCATTAATTTTAAACACATCTATCTCATCACTGCCTAAATTCCTTTCACCTAGGTAATGTCATCCTTGGTGTCAACCAAGGATATACATTTAGCTTAATTCTTAGTTGTTTTGGGCACGTAGAAAGTATTATGTCCCACCATATAGATAAATTAATAAATATGTTATGTAATTTGGACTTTATAGGGTATATATAACTCACATCTTATTATGGATTAAGTTATTCAAATCACCTATTTACGAGAGCGATAAAGGAAACAAAATAAGTAAAGCACACCCAAGTTATCTCATTGCTGCGGTTTTCACCATGAAGAAGAAGATTATAACGGTGATCTCACGCATAAAGAAGACTACGACGATGATCTCATGCATATGTCACATAGAAAACAACCTCCTAAAAATCTAATGTAAGATTCAAGAATATTAGATCGACCTAATGCAAGTATTGAATACCCAATATGTTGTGGGAATGAGAGGTCATTCTGCAGTCGAGGAGATACGCTCCACATAGTCCAACATATTCGGTGCAAGAAAATGTTTTGGTAGGTAGTGAACTTGTTATGCCAATTTTCTCTCTAGACCAATGACACAAAACAGTAACGTACCTTTAAGTGTGGGAAGATAGCAAAGTTATAAGTTAGATCATTCTCGTAATTATTACCTTTGACTCTCGTTCTCTTTAGCCTCAACGCAAAGCTTTAGAGTTCTTTGCTGAGGTATATAGAATTTGAATAATTCCTCTTTGTGTTCCCTAGATACCTATCAATTCTCGTGGAAGTGGTCGAGGTCAACTGGAAATTACATATTTGGATGAAGAGTTACGGTGAGTAAAATGAAATTCAGCTATTCAAATGCAGTTGACATTCATCAGACTTATTTCTTCTCGTCATGATATATATATATATATTTTTTCTTATCTTTTCGTGAACTGGTGTTGAGATTGATCTTTTTATCTAGCTTCTTGTGTGTACATGCTCCGTCTTTGCATTAAATTTGAATGACTTACCCTGTTTTCTGCGGCATTTATACAAGAGAAATGGGAATTTTGCCCTTCACTCTTCTGGTACTCATTTCTCCTTGTGAACAGCATTATTTCCGAAAAAACTGAACTTTAGATAGTTAAATGCAGAATCATGAAACTATTTCTTTTCACAGCTCAACTTTTTAAACAAGACAACAGCCTTTTATCCAGGACCATCAATCTAATTATCCTTTTTAAAATGAGTCTTCTTCACCGTTTCTATCTCTTCCCCTCTGCCAATTCCGCCTCCCTCGGCTGCCCCCACCCACTAGCATGGGTCACAAAACAGTTGGAGGGGTGGGGCCAGTGGCACAAATCAGGGTGTGAGGATGAAAGAGACCATGAAATATTGAGATTTTTACAAAAATGAGGCTTATTCTGAAACTTTTCTAAAAGAGGCCGTTTTTTAGTTCTCTCTCTGCAACATGGTCCTTTTCCGATCGACGTCCTCAAATAACTTCACTAATTTCTCCTATTAAAAGAAGTGTTTCCACATATGTCCATTGTACACCAAAAGATTGGCTGTTTGAATTCAGTATCAGCTGTTTCTTTTTCCTTTCGACTATGGTCAGGCGCTTACCATAACCATTGGATTGTCTACATGCAGACGTTTTTTTTCCTACCATCCGCTCAATTTAGTACTACGTTGTTTTTCATGATTTGCAGGATATCAAGAGGCAACCAAGGGAACTTGTTTATATTGAAAATGGTTGATCCAACATATAGAGTACCTCTTTAACTGGCATCAATTAATAATTAAATCAATGTAGAATTGTTTGAATGACAAGTAGAATAACTATTTTTCCATAATGCTGCTGGTTTTAATAAGATCATGCATGTACTTTTTTTGCATGTGTAATGTACCAAAATAAAAAATAAAAAATTCTTGCCTACAATGTTCAGTTTTTTTTTTGATGGCTCTGCTATTGGGATCATTGACATCGCCCAAATATGTGAAGATTTTCTATATTAAAGAAGCCTTATTTGGCTATTCGAAGCTTGTATTGAAGTACAATCGAATACAACTTTTAAATAACTGATCAATAATTACAAGAGTAAAAAATGTACATGAAACTATGGTTACTATATATTCTCTCTGCAGTCGTCACAAGAAATTTAGCGATGAAATTATCTTCTTGTAACGCATTAGGAAGGGATTCGGTATGAAGGATCCACCATTTTTAGGATAAAAAGGTTCCCCAAATCACCTCTTGATACTCTGCAACAGTGAAAAGGAAAAGGAAAGCATTTAGAGAGTAGCAAGGTCCATGGCTTGCATTAGAACTTCAAATTTTAGAAGAATCATCGCATTAAACGTGTAATCAGCAGAACACAATCTGCAAAAACGTCAACAAGTCCTTGTACTGCAAAACATTATGGGGTATCAACCCATGAACTAGAGTGTCTGCATGAATCCTATTCCACCATTCCGTTCGGTTCATTGCTAGATCTATGTTAAGTTCTAAAGCAACTATGAGCATATTTGGCTAAGCATAGAAAAAGTAAAAGTAACTTTTAAGCTGAGCCAAAAACGTCTAAGCTTAAAATAACTCTTTTCTCTTAAAAAATTTAGAAATAACTTTTAGTTTGTTTTAGCAATGTCATTCTTTAAAACGAAGTCTTTAGTTTTCTAAAACGAACTTTTATGTTTCTCCAGGCTTAGCCATACACGCTCTAGATCCTTATCTACTAGCGCGCACCAAGTTACTTTAAGTCTACCACTCTCCCTCTTTTGACATGTTATACAGTGAGTCACTCTTACGTACATGAGCAGTATGTCTATTGAGCACAGAGAAAAGCTGCAACTAATAGAGCATTGGTCGTAAAATCTAATTTGAGACTGGCGAATCCAGTTCATAAACTGACCTTAACTCTTCATCCAAGTAAGTGATTTCCAGTTCGCCCCGCGCTCTTCCTGGAGCTTTCACCGGTATCTGTTCACCACAATTTCATTGATCAGCATATTATGTAATATACTCCTCATAATAATTCTACAAGAATGTACAACTTGCTTGTAGGACAAATGACATCTCTAATTATAAAGCCTATTATTGTTTGTGTACATCCAATTCTTTATAAGTTAGTACATGAAATTTATATTAAATGTAGAACAGCCTAACAACTAACACATAGTAATGTAATTTTCTATCGATTATGCATGAGGCTTAGTTAACAAGGAAACGACAGTTACCAGCCCTCCAATTTTGAAATAATCGAATTTTACAGCCACCTTTCTAGGATTCAAAGGTGTTAAATCAGCCGTAACCTACAAAATGACATGTTAAAAGAAAAAAGGTGAGTGAACTAAGCATTAGAGTGAAATGTTAATTTGCCAAAATAATTAGTTATAGAAAAAGTAGTAAAAGTTCGTCATCTCCTATAATGTAGCATTCAAGTGTTGGAAGGCCAATAATCAGTTTATGGGAGAGGCACACGAACTACTTCCGCCCCTTGGATTATTGATAGCAAGGCAGTTCTGAAGGACACGGGAAAAATGTCATTGCTTCAGAATGGTCCATACAAAAATATAAGTTGAAATCTGGCAGCTTTGAGAAGATGGACACAAGACTTTCACGACGTGTTTGGACTGCTAGACTAGACAATATCGAGCAAGTATTACTGTAACGATCCGGAGTCTCTATACCCAAATCATTAGCTTACGTACGGTCCACTTTTGGTGGGCTATGCCCACTTACCCCCAATTGGTATCAGGATAAAACTTAAGTCTCTTATTAGAGAGAGGTCTTGAGCTCGAATCTTGGGGGACGCAATAGAAATTCATGAAGGCGCATAGGCTCATCCAAAACGGAAAGTATGTACGCTAACAGCTTGGGTATAGAGACTCGAATCGTTACAATTATGGTAGTTAATACAATGGTAAATGGCATAAAACGTCCCTATACTTTGTCACCCTTGCAAATCATCAATATTGTTTTGAATTTGGCAGGTACACAGTTACACTCTCAGATCAATATTTACTTGCACAAATCATCCTTGTTGTCTGTTTCGTCATTTCTCTCTATTAAATAGGCACGTGCTTTATAGATGACATAAAGGGTAAAAATATTAGTCCACTTAATCCTTATCATTTAATTTTATAAAAAACAATATGAAAAATAAAGGAGGAAAATAACGGAAACAATGGAGTTTAGGAGCCTTGGCGGTGGGAGTACAGGAAGAGACGACAGAAGATGGCTGGTTGATGCATGAGATGTTATCAATAAAAATCTGGGCCATTGATTGCTAAAGTTTACTGCTTGAAAGAGAAATTATAATAGTTTATATAAATATTTAGTGTATAAAAATTAGATTTTGGAAATATCATTGGACTTTAAAACGTAGGGTATGTTTACCGGATTCAGGGCAACAGACTGGTGGTTTGTTGTGGGGGGTGGAGGCATGGGCAGGGGTGGATTTGGGCAGGGCATTTGAGAAGAATATGGTTTTTTTCAATTTATTTTACTCTTATTTTATGTTTTCATTATTTCTATTGTTTTTTACTAAAATTAAATGATAAGGCTAAGTGGACCAACAATTTTATCATTCTAAATTAAGTCATCTACAAAATACGCGCCTATTTAACAAAAAAATGGATAGAACCAGACGGAAAGGACCATTTTTCAAATAAAAGGTTGATTTGAGGGTGCATTGCCAAATTTGAAATATCGGACAATTTGCGTAAGGAGTAAGGAGGGCACAGGATACGGATTTTTGTATTGAAACAAATTCTGGAAACTGTTATGCACAAGAAATACATTACGTATGCTATCAATCCTATGCTCCTAGGTGCTCCTTTTCAGCAAAAATACAGCAACATGAGATCATAATTGAACAAGACTGATCTCCTGCCCATATCTTGCCCACCGGTGAGGTGACAAGACCACATCTTGCCACCTCACCGGTGGGCAAGATATCTCTAGTCCTGCATAATTGAACACTTATATTTGTTTGTTTGTGTGTGTGTTATGGCAGGAACGAGGAACGGAGAAAGTGTTTATAGAACAAAGTGAAAGGAGAGCGGGATTAAACAGTATACACCACAGTGTGGTTCAGATACCTGGTTGAAGAATGGCCACGATTCCATATTCTGAGCTCTAAGGCTATCTGCGTTAATTGCCTGATAGTTTGTTCTAGTTCTCAAAAGCTTTGGTCTCTGCTCAGCGGGTTAAATTCGTGAGCAATTTCAACAATTATACATGCATGAAGAAAAATTCAAAAGCAATCATTCTCTGGTAACAGCTTCAAAAAACAATCATATCATTTGAGCGGAAAATGAAGTTTAGCATCCATATTCCCTTTTTAATGCAGTTTTACCTGTACTTGCAAAATTGATTTTGAAGTCGTGTATATGAGTTCCCATTTCCCATTCAGCAAACTAGATTTCAGCGGCTCCTTCGTTGGGTTGACTGCTTCGAGTTTGCGAGCTATCTAACTAACAACAAAGTCAAAGGAAAATGAAGGACGAAACTAAACTTAGACAATCTCCTGAAGAATCACATCGCAGCATTATCCTGGAGACAGTCCATAGTCTTAGTTACAAGCTATGGCCTAGAATGATTCAATAAACAGTACATGTACAAGAAATAAGCAGTTGAAATAGATATCACTTGTGTATTCCGATTCATAAATTAAAAAAAAAAGTTGTGCAAACGCATTTAAGGTCAGCAGCCATTATTTATGCTGAAAAGATCAATTTCCCTTCTGCAAAGTAAAAAATTAAAACCAAAACCAAATCTTTGATAACTAGCAGACCCTCCTTTAAAAAAAAAAACCCAGGAGAAGGAAAAATTATTAATTCAGAGAATTTTATTAAATTGTACTTATTCGACATTCATTTCAGTGGAAAGACTGGATGTAGTTGCTTTGGTACAATCAATTGAAGTCTCGTATCCTCAATAAAAGAAGACTCGCATAGCATCAATTCAATATCATACAATAATCCAACGCATATTTTAAATAATTTAATCCTTAATTTATTATATTCATACATAAAAAGAGAAAAAAACCCACAAAAAATACTCGACCTTATTTTCTCCAAATTTGTTTATCCTTAAATAGAAAATGACAAGAAATGAAGAAGCTGAAAAAAGAAAAAGAAATAAACCTGATCAACTCTTTGCTGGTCATCCGGAGTGGCTTCAGCACCACGATCAAGGGGTGCAATTGCTTCAAGAAGCTCTTGTTTGATGGACTCCATATTCTTGGTTTTGTTGTTGAAGAAAGCAGGGAAGAACGAAACGTGGGTTCTCCACTTACTATAATCTGACGGCGAATTGGTTGTGGTTGAGAGCCCGTCAACGTAAAGAGTGGCTGGAAATGAGAAGTTGGAGGCGGCAGAGTGGAGGAGTTTGGGGAGTGAGGAGGCGGAGGAGTGAGTGGTGAGAGGCGGCGGCGGCGGAGAGAGTGAGGATAAGGCCATGGAATTGGAAGAGTGGTGGACTGGTAGTGGACTCTTCTGCTGGTGCCGGTGAACCGGTGGTGTGGTTTGAGTGTGTGGTCGAGTGAGAGATATTTTGTAACACTTTTTGAGTGGGAGAGTGAATGAGATAAGGCACGTGCGGCTCGCCGGCTCGCTCCACAAACAAGTTGAATTGGTTTGGCATCCTTTAGGCGAGAAAAAATGCTAAATGTACACGGGAGTGCCTCACAAGGTAGAGGGGAGTCGGTAATCGAACGTGTAAACGCCAAGATACACGTAGCAAAACCCTTAGGCGAGCTGCCCAACGAAGTCGACTAATGAGTTTACATGTCAACTCGAGCACAATAAAAATGTAATTTTATTTTAAAAATATACGAGCCATGAGTGATCGCAAATCAACTTGGCTCACGAAAGTTTGTGGGGACGAACCTAGCTTAAAGTGGATGAGTCGATCTGCTTGATTCGACCATTTAACGTTCCTAGATGGGAGGGATGGGGGTTAAACGAGTCGAGTTGCTCTACTTATCGACCTATGACCATGTTTGTTACAAATTGTTTTAACAAAAAAAATCAATTTTTTTACTCTTTTCTTCAAAAACATTGGGGCCCACTATGAGAGAAAGATGTCAAAGATTGCGATTAAATTACTGTAGAAACGATAGATATTCTGCTTAATAGTGGAAACAAACATGGACTATATAGAGAGCAAGTTCATGCTTGCTCGTGTGTGGGGGAGCCAAGTTGACTCACTTCACAAAATCTAAGCTGAGTAGCCTTTCGCGACTCTTTTTTTAGCTGAAAGTTATATTTTCAAGAAGGATACTGAGAGACATCAATCTTTAAGGAAATGGTAAATGTAAAAAAAATTATATTTTGTTAAAAGAATTAACAAAGTTGTAAAAATCTTTATCCTTTATTCTGACTTGGTACATGTGCTTGCCCACGTATGGACAAGTGAAATTAACCTCGGGAGGTGAAATTGCGAACACGAAATTTTTTTTTTAGTCCCAAACTTTGGAAATCATCATTTTTTTTTTTTGCCAATTTTTCGTTCCCTTTTTTTCAATTTCACTTCAATTCATTGAGTTTCATCCAACAAATAATGAATACACGGGATTATTCCATAATTAATATAAAAGCTCCTGAGTCAATTATAAGCCGAGGTCTTGACAACAAATCATACATTATCTCATTGCTTAAAATTGAGCACATATCAAGTGTCAATGATAAGGGAAAGGTTATCTTAAGAATGGAATTGCCACAATTGAAAAGGAAAAGGGATTGCAGAAAATGAGATTTTCCTTCACTTTTCTTCTCACTCATCCTTTACTTTAGATAGAGGAGACATGAAGAATCAAGAAAACGAACTTTTCAATTCTTGAAAAGCCATACCTTCCTTTCTTCTCTTCACAATCTATTTACATATAAAACCTCACATGATATGTTCTTTTTTCCACCACTAATCGCTGAATTTGGTGTTCGAATCATATCGTACTCTCCTACTAATCAATATGTCAATTACGGTCAATCGCGGTCGTGTTATGGTTAATGGAATCCAGAGACTAAGAACATATCACTACTACTGGTGCCGACGTTGCCAACAAAGTATAAGAACCACGACCACTAATCCATCTGAAATATTGTGTCCTCGTTGTTTAGGACAAGTTGGGTACGAGCTCGACATGTCAAGGCCGAGACCTGGCTTAGACAACCGACTGGAACCATCATCTGCGGCCAGGGTACTGGATTCCTTGGCTCAAATGCTTGATCCACCAATCAGGCAACAGCAAAATCTTGATGACGGAAGTCATGCAAGGCGCCAAGCTTATGTGTTGCTTCAATTTATAGGCCTTGATCTTCCAAGACCTGTTTCTCCTCAAGAAAATATGTAAGTGTAGATCAACTTTATCTTTTGATTATTCATCAGCAGGTGGCAGTGGGCTACACTCTCACCTAAGCCGATGACAATACCATCTTCTGTCATAAACAAAGTATACTTTCTATGATGGAATTCTAGGAACTCGAACGAGCTCATCCAACAACTGACAGAAAACAACATGCCGGCCGGGCCGTCTCCGGCGCCTGATTCTGCCGTGGAGGCCCTGCCTATGGTAGCACTGACGGCCGACCATTTGGCCAACGATTCACAATGTCCCATATGCAAGGATGAATTTGAGGTTGGAACAGAAGTGAGACAACTGCCATGCAAACATTTTTATCACTCTGAATGCATTCTGCCATGGCTGCAAAGGCGCAATAGCTGTCCTGTTTGTCGATTTGAATTGCAAGGATTATCAAATGATAATAGTAATATCTTTGAAGAAAATTATAATGAAAGAAGTGGTGATGAATCCGGGAATAGTGAAAACTGGAGATGGACTCGGTTTTTCTCTCTGAGGCGGCCTTTCGGAATGGTGTTGAATTGGGCTAATCTATGTCTCGATTTTCTTGATAATACGATTAATAGCGCAGTTCAAGGAGGTAAGATACTACCAACCACCTCGTTTCAAAGATAAAAATGTTAGAAACATCTTAAATACGTCCCATGTTGTAAATAATTTATTAATTCCCATTAAAGTCTAATCGTCTACTTGACAGATAACGTCATGTGGCGCTCTTGGCTCATCCCCTAAAGCGTGCTCGCTCGCTCGCTCTATTTGTGTGTATGATGTCTTAAAACTTAGATAAACATTTTATGGCATTTTTAGCAGGTAAGTTTTCTTCTACTCTTCTATGGATTATACACTGCTCACCACGTGAATTTCAAGGTAGAAATCCTCATAAAAGAATCGAGTCTTCTCAAGAATTGAAGCTTCTGGGGTTGGATTCATAAATCAGATGCATATACTGAATTAATCTAAATAGGAATATGTGAAAGAGACTAAGGGTTCATTTAGAATGACTTTTGAAAGTTAAAAATTGTTTCGGAGGTTAAGAAATTGTTTTTGAACCTATTTAGGTAATTTTTTTAAAAGTACATTGTTTCATTAGAAGAGATTTTAGAAAATGTTGACTTAAAATAACTCAATCGGGAAACTCTTCCACTACATATATAAATAAAAGTAAAAGCTTTACCAAACAAGCCTTAAGAACAAAAGTTGGTACCTTATTTGCTTTCATGGTATTTGGATTCTGTGTTAAACACTAAGGGTGTGTTTGATGGATATTATTGAGAAAATAATGTATTTTAATTAATATATGATAGGAAATATATGGTTAAAAAGTAAGGAAAAATTATTGATGTGATGAAAAATATTATTTTATTGAAGAATGTATGATTAAAAATGAATTTTGAAAAAATGTATTTTTAAAATGTTTGTCAAACAGGGCTTAAAAAAATGTTAAAGATGAAATAGAATTTAAGCAATGCAATAGAAGTTTCAAAGATGGAAAAATGTCGTTTATAAGATCGTGAGACGTGCAATTGAAACATATAATTCTTTTTAATTGTTCTTGAAAAAGAAATATTTAAAAGAAATCACGACAATTCAAATACTTAAATTTAACTTTCATGTGATTGTATGTGTATATAATTATATTTTTCTTCTTTTTCGATTTCTAATTTCGCATTGTATTTCTTTGTAGGTTTAAAATTTAATCTATTATTTTTCTAAATCTTTTAACGTCTTATTTTATTATTGATTTTACCGAACTATAAAGTATCCAATTAAAAAAAATTGAAAAAGAGATGGAAAAAAGGGTCTTCTGACTTTCTCAAAAAAATCCCCATTTCTTCTTTATTTCTATTTTTCTCCAATTAAATTGAGACACGTCAATCGCTGTAATAAAAATCTTCTTGTCCGAAGAATTTGGGTGGAATTTGGTGTCCTGTATTTGTACATGTATTTGTATTTGTGTGTGTGTGTGTGTGAAATTGAAGATCAAAGGGAATGTGTGGAATTCCATCGAATCCAAAGTTCTATATCCTCAATCCCATAGTGGGCCCTACACCCACTCACCTCATCACAGTCGCCGCCACTCTCCGCCTTCGCAACGCCGTCCTCCAAAGCCGCCGCCTTCAACTTGGGTTCCTTCTTCCTCCATCCGTCAAGGTACTCCACACGAACATTTTTCAGAAAAAAACGTCGTTTTCCATGCCTTATTACATGTAGTTCACGAAATAAAAGTTCTTAATTCTTTTGATCAATCGATTCATGGTAATATTAGCTTGGTATTACAGATAAAATTGTTATAAATTACTAGAGCTTTGGTGGACTTAGATCATACATTGATGTGGCATATTTTCAGATTTGAGGTGTGCGTGGGTGGTGTTCTTTAAATATTGAACTGATCATCCATGGGCATGGAGGTCTAAAAATTCACATTCTTTTTGCTCCATTGTGACTGTCAAAGGCGTGAAAGCTACTAATAGTTACTGTTGCGGCATTAGCTCTGTCCTTGCATCAGCAGTTCATTGTATTGCTAAAACTGAGAAGAATCACACTTCAATTTTGCATGTTGTACAGAATATTTCTCGTCGTGGTGTTGTCCTTCAGTTCAAGGATATATGGTACAAAAAGCCACTTCAATTTACAAGACGTAATGGTTTTCAATGGTGGCACGGTGCTTTGCCATTCTTGAGCTTATGTTTCTTCAATGGAGATGAAACTAGAAGTGATCATAAAGATATTGGAAAGTCATACTCAAGCGCATCTAGAAGAGTTTTATTTGACAGAAGGCAGTGGACCAATATACTTCTTGCAGCCAATGTATTGTGAGCATCGCTACTATAAAACTTTTTTAATGAATGCCATCTTTATGAGTAGTTCTCTTTGGTATCAGACTCGATGCTGCTGCTTCTAACTCCTTCACACCCCCCCCTCCCCCAACACCCAAACACACAGTTACACATACGCTATGATAAAGAGAAAGTGGAAGGAAGAAGAAACGTACAGATAAACTAGAAAGAGCTCTCAATTGCATTCTCCTCATATTTATCTGTTTATGAGCCCCCAATTTTCGAGCAGTCAAATTCTTTTCTCTGAATCTATTTGCAGAGTATATATAGCACAAACCCTTACAGAAGGCAAGCTCTTATTTTGGGGAGCAAAGGTCTGAATATGTGGTTTGACACTGCAGTACTACAGTCTTTACATTCATATTGAGAATTTTGTTATATAAATTCTTATGGAGTTCCCTATCCTTGTAGATCAATAGTCTTATAAATGAAGGGCAGTTGTGGAGGCTAGCTACATCATCCTTTCTGCATGCAAATATTGTGCATCTGTTGGTTTGATTTGAATTACTACAAATTAAATGCTTGTTTAGTCCGACACTTTACCTGTTTATTGAAAAGAAATTTCCTTTTCAGGTCAATTGCTATTCTTTAAACTCTGTTGGTCCTGCTGTGGAGAAAATATGCGGTCCTAGAAGATACCTTACGATATACATCACCTCTGCTGTAGCAAGTAAACACTGATATCATTTACAATAGACAATGCATTTCTTATCTCAAAATGTACAGAATTGTTCTGATTAAGTCTTATAAAGAAAATCAGGTTCAGCAGTGAGTTATTGGTTCAGCAAAGCACCTGCTGTTGGCGCATCAGGAGCTATTTTTGGATTAGTAAGCTATTGAACTGTGAAGTTACCAACTTTGTTGACTTTTTAAGTTGATTACTAATGTATAACTAAAACATCTGTTACCAAATCCGAGTCAAAGGTGGGGGAGGGAAGGTTTCTATTATCCAGGATATGAGTTTAATATATATCATTAATCCAGCCACGTATATGTTTGCAGTAGCTTCTGAACTCAAATTGTATATTCAATAACCGTATAAATCTTCTAACAGTGCATCAATTTTATACATGCCTTGGTTTCTTCGCGTATCATCTTTACTTCAATCTTTACTCTATTGATTTAAATGATAAAGCTCAACTTACTGAGTAAACAAACTTAATAGACAAGGTTCATACAGTTATGAGAATCTATTTGAAAACCTACGGAACTTTCAGAACCAGGAAACAGTCTTTTCTGCATACTTGTTTCTCCACCTATCTATGTGTGTTTAATTGCTTAAATTTGTTGGCACAATCAGGTAGGATCTTTTACTATGTTTGTCCTGAGGCACAGGGGCATGGTCAAAGGCAGTGAGGGACATCTACAATATATAGCGCAAGTGATCGTGTTGAATATGGTATGTCACTCACATTTATCTGATTCACAATCCCTATAATGTAGTGTATAAGCCACGGATTTTTATTGTAACTCAAACATGTGATCAAGACTTTGAAACCATATACTCTGCATCCAAACCATTGTGCATGTTAAGGACCTCAACCAGGTCTCCAGATTACGCCCATTGCTCGTATTTCATTCTTTATGTACAGATTAGGCTTTTTATAATCAATTTTTTTGGTATATTCTACATAATGTTGGGTAGCTGCTTGAATCTGGAGGTGCTGGTAACACGTTTATTGGGATGGAAGTTATAATTACAGTAGTTATGTTCACCACTTGTCATTTGACTACGAATGAAATTGACCTTCCTTCTGCAGGCTTTTGGACTTCTATCTGAAGGCATTGATAACTGGGGTCATGTAAGTATTACTTTTATCGTGTAGTACTCTCTTTGATGTACTTTCTTTCATAGCTAAGGTGTTATTCTTGTGTTTTGAGAAAGATGCTCATACGATTCTTGATTAGTTCTCTTTTTATTTACAATTCTCTTAAAACTGCTGGCTGGGTTCTAACTTGTTTTAGAATAACTTCTTAATTTATGAGATAAAACTGTGAATAGAGAAATCACCATACGAATGCAATCCCTTGTAGGTGGCACTTTATTACTTCATGCAAGGGTCTCGTGTTTGTCAGAAATACCCAACAAGGGAAGTTGTGATCAATATTAACTGTCAAGAAACATTTTAGTTCCCTTTATTTCTTTATGACATTCTTTACCATAGTATTGAAGTTTATAAGTTCTTCATTCTGTCGTTGAATTTATATTGGGCCCAATTTGATCGTTTCCTCATATGTTCCAAACTTCAGGTAGGAGGCTTGATAGGTGGAGCCGCTGTATCTTGGCTTCTCGGTCCTGCATGGAAGGTTGAATCAGTTTCACGCAATGGGCGACAAATTTTTACAGACAAAGCACCACTTTTCTCCCTCATCAAGAGATATACCAAGTAATGCATAGCATAGAGGCTGTTTCGAGGACTCTTTATCACTAGGTTCGTCTGCATATACGACAGGAGAAAGGATAGAACTCCCATCATCTTTACTCTAAAGATTAACATTGAAAAATGGATGTGACATCATTTATGGTTACTACAAAATTAATGTTGGCCTACAAGAGAACAAAGTTTCAATACTTCTACAGTCAATTTGTCTTTGTACAGCACTTGATCTTGAGTGTCAATGAACGGAACACAAGTCGCGCTAAGAGTTCCTGGAGTTGACTTTGAATTTACAAGTTACAAGACTTTTATGTAGAGTAGTATGTATGAAAGCGTGAGAATACAAAAATCATAAACACCTAGTTCTTCTTGTCAAAAGCTAAGCATCAAAGACTTGTTCTAAGAATTCAGGCATATAATTGAGAGCGATCTTTTTGTTTTTTTCATTTCATCGAATTCCCTATTTCAAAAGACCTGAATGATCATAGTCATACAATGCAATAGAATTGTATTCTATACGCTAAGTATCTTAATACATTAGGAAACTAAAGTGTGATCATCTATTTTAGTATACTCGAAGATAGGTTCTAGATAGTTTAAAACGTAAGAATTTAGAGAACGTTCGACAAGATGTTTATAATACTTGGGTCATTTTTGGTCAAATAACTTTTTATCTACACATTTTATAAAATTCGCAAACATACTGATTGTATAGGCATGCTTAATGACACATTTTATAAGATATAAGCATAATTTTATTTTTGGCTTTGTGTTATTGAAAGACAATTTAGTCCCTATTTGCACTTCTCAAAATCAATTTTTTAATATATTTTGATAAAAAGTTAATGAAATGTATTATCAAAAGTCGATAGAAGTTTTGAACTTCAAGTGTGGCTAAAGTTAAATTGTTGACTTTAATTTAAATTTTCATCAATTTTTTTAGTCAAACTCATATATCATACATGGTAAATACAGTTTTTCTAAATTCATCAGATGCTTATTACAAGCACTATTTTCACGAATGAGAGACGGTGAGACTTGAACTCTTCATGTTTCTCTATTCTCATACTCTGTTGAATTATCCGGTTCAACATTTTAACAAATACATCCATAACAAAAAATTATTTTCCAAAATTTGGTATGGTGCAGAAGAGATCTTTCACTGAAAGTGGATATTTATTGTAAATTAAAATTGAACTTGCTCAAGAAACCAATATTAAGCAATCACCAACATTCCAATAGATAAAACCCTAAAAAAGGAGATGACAATGGGTCTTTCAACTCTAAATAGTGTACATGAACATTGGCAAGATGTATTGCCATTGTTACGGAAATATTGACATGAACTTGATAATACAGTACAATACAATTCACTTTCATCAAATAACTCAATACATAGATAATGAAAAGGACGAAAAATAGAGCAAGATCTATAAGCATAATTAAAAATGAAATTTTGCCTTCATTGATTATGCTTGAGGTCAATTGAACTAAAACGGATCATGAACTTGTTTATTAGATTGTTGAACTCTAGAAATGAAATGCTCCCAAAAAGATTGATAGCATGAATGATTACTCAAAGAAACTCTTGCTACAAGTTAATTTAAAAGTTTAAATGTTAAAGTTAAGAAGTGTTGGGTGTTTATTCTAGTTAGTATCAAACAGATCAATATGCACACTTGTGTTGAATCTGCTCAATAAACATAAAAAAAAAAAAAAAAAATTCATGAATCCATTTTTCTTCAATCCTATTCGAGGGAATTCCCCACCATGCAACAGAAGTTTCGGGGGAGAGGTAAGAAGCTGGTGACCCAGAAGTCGATCTCCACTTTGTAATAGAAAATATAAGAGACAAAATGAAGAGGTAAAGTGAAAAAATGGTTTCATGATCAAATATAATGCACCTCGAGACCAATTTTATTGGACCTACAATTTTTGTTGGATCAATAGCATCACAGTTCATCGTTAAAGGAGGTGAAAAGAGTAGTAATTTTGAACATACAGTTCAATAATTAAATGCAAAATCCTAAAGCCGTCTGCTAATGTGCAGAAAAATAAAAACGAAGATTGCGTGGTTAGAGCAAAATAAAATTGACTGACAACACAAAAGCAAAAAAAGACAGTTTGGGCAACCAAAAAATGAATAATGGTATTTGTCATCATGATGATGGTTCAATTAAATGCGCAGACATTCAATCCATGTTAATGAACCTAGCCTTAAATGTCATCTAAACTTGATGATGGCAAATAACATTACTAAGAAAAATTGCTAAGAAGATAGAAATTTAAGTTGGAAGAACAATTTTCCATACTTTAGTTGGGGAAGAATCAGCAAGAAATCAGATAGTGGTGACTGAGGGTTTGGCATGGGTGCTAGTGGTGACTGGATTATCCAAAAGACCAAAACTCAGCATATAGTGATTCTTCTTTATGAAAATTAAACATATTTCCATGAGTTAATCTCTTCGTTAACATATTTTGTTTCTCCTCCTTGCAAATGTTCAGAAAGAACCCAGAAGTCTTACATTTGATTTTTTCTGAAAACTGCAAGAAATTTTTTTTTGGATGGTCAGTTGTATTGAGGAGTCATTCCCTTTGGGAAGTCACATCCCATATTATCCCGTGCAATAGGCCTTTCACCTTTCGGTTTTGACCTGCAACTTTCCTACTTCATGTACACTTGTATGCTTATCATACCCACTCGAACTCTCAACTGGCAAAACTGTGAGCAGCTATCAAACATATTCAGATTATGTGCAAAAGATATCTCACGATATCCAAAAGAGAAGAGAGAATGTCAACATTCCAAATAAGTGGAACCACTGGATCCTCCTGCACAAAGAGCCTACCGCAAAAGCTGCAAAGGAACGCAGTCTATTACTATGCTAATCAAGTGCAGGCAAAAATATACACCCATAAGAGATGAGATGATCAAACATCTTCGGACTCAGTAAACATTGTATAAAATAGTACAGAGAGAACATTAATCGTTGACATAAGAGAGAAGAAACAATAATAGGATGGTAAAAAATTAGCATGTATGAAAGGACTAAAGAAGCTAGGTTTGTTTGAGACTCTTCATTATCTTTCCCTCTTGTTGAAAAGTAGAGAGAAGGAAGTGCAGTTTAATAGCAATGTTGTCTAAACTCGTATCGTATGGACTGATGTATTGAAATTGGAATATCATGGACCTAATTGAAACGTCAATAAAAATTTAAGGACTGTGGAACAGGGTAAATAGTTTCTCAATTTTCCCTATTTGGCTTCATGGAGTTATGCATCACCTATATGGATAGTAGCATCAACACATATTTCATAATGTCTTTGCTTTGTAAGTACTCTTTTGCTAACTATTTGTTCCTACCTGTTAAATGGCAGTTACAAAAGAGGTAAAACTAATCCTAGTCTTCACTACTTTTTGCCAATAGTATTCTCATTACTTTCTTTCTCCTATTCAGAACGATTACACTTGCTACAACATTTTTCGTCTTTCAATTCCTCGTTTGAAAGCATATGAAATAAAAAAGGATATCTATTCTCTATGATATGCCATATAAAAACCCAAATTCCTACAATTTAAGCAGTCAACATTTCATCTCTCAAAATGTTATGTGCATGCATCAGGCCTGCTAAAGTTGATAGTAGTATTAACCAATTCCCTTGATCTATTCTATTCTTTTGACGGAATTCCAATATAAAGAGATGCCCATTTCTCAGTCCCCTCTTTTTACTCTGTTCAATTGAATTGCAATAAGCAACTCATGCAACCAGATCAAAACAAATTACTAAACTATTTATGGTTATAGAAAAGCAAATAGAGTGGAACATAAAGGTCTATCCAAATCATTTAATAGATGAGAGCTTATCAACTAGTTTCCAACATTAACGCAGTGTGAAATATATCATATTACGTGTAGAAACTTACATGATGAGGAATGTAGCAAATCACCTGGGGGAGATACCAAACCTGTCCTAATCGTTTCCTCCTGACCCTGAGGGTCAAAAGCATTGCTTGGAGGCAAAGAAAGGCTTGTATCAATCTGTTGTTGTGTGAGACCTCTGAGGGGTGGCTGAACAGAAGCACGAGGTGATAAATATGCAAACATTTGGTCAGAGTGAGATGTTGAAGGGATTGGTGGATCCGTGGAACCACAATGTGAACCACCTGCTAACAAAGGTGCAGGAGAATTGGAAATGGGAGATGACGAATGGTAAGAGTCAATTTGTGGTCTAGGGGCAGAAGTCTGGCTTGGATCAGATGGTGAAGTGGCATAACATTTAGGGCAGGGTAGTGGTGACAAATGAATGTTCGGTGGCGTAGCTTGAGAATAAGATGGAGGCAGAGGTGGCACCACATTGTAACTTTGCTCGGGAGGTAGAGATGGAGCTGGAGCTGGAGCTGGAGCTGGAGTTGGAGTTGGAGCACAAAGCGAATGGTTAAGAAAAGCAGATAGGCTGATTTCCTTGACTTTGCCAAAGACAGCATGATCAAGGCCAAGATTCATTGTGGGAGCAGAACCAGTAATTGTTTCAGCCAATTGTTTCAATCTCTCAGGTTGTAGGCTCCCTAGATCTGGTACCACCGAAGCTTGAACTGTAACTGGAGGATCTTTTGTCGAGCCAATCTTGTTTGACACCTGAACATACACATTCTGCATTCGGAGAAATTTTTATTAAGGTTATACAAATTTAGAAAGAATGTACTACATGACATGTTAATAGATATAGCAAGGTGAAACACAAATTTGATGGTTGTTAGCATTCCAGGGGAAAATTTGGAAAAAGGTATACATTTGACAAAGCACAAATCAAAATTGAGAATTCGAATTTTTAAAAACGTATAAATAATGTAATAGACCTTATCTAAGATGCCTCTGAAACTTGGAAGGAACAAGGTGGTGTGCATCCATCAAGATAAAACTCTCAGAATGATAACATTTCTGAATTTGGAAGACATATTTTAAAGTCCATAGATTCTCTGAAATAGAATGAACCAGGTTGGGGCTGCTCTAGTTTATTAATTATAAGTAAACATGAAATACAGCAGGTTGAATTAGCTGCCAAAGCATGGTTGAAAATGACTTTTAATGTCAAAACTCTCAGCTACATAACCAGTATTTTACGAAGGTTTAACGACTAGTACAAACTAAAATGTAGAGGAAGTCCAACATAAACATAAATATACCTCTTCCGGCCTCAGATGCAATCCCAATTTAAGCTGTTCCTTCAGCTCAAGAAGATTTTCCTTTATTTCAAAAATCGAGCTATTGAGAGTGAAGTTAAAGAGGACCTGAGGTATCTGCATAATCAGAACAGATCGCTCAGGGACCACAGTGATTCCACGAGGAAATTTCAAAATCTCAAATGAAGATGGCTCTCCAAAAATTGGGGTGGTCAGTGTTAAATTGTATTGTTGAAGAAACAGATCAATTAAGGATGACTTTAG
>CAIGRP010075576.1:0-24037 GCA_903798385.1 Fraxinus cuspidata | reverse complement strand
TCTTGTGTTAGTTGGAAATCATAGTTACAACACATAGTTGCACTATCCATGACAGAATCTGAATACATCGCTACTACTGAAGTTATTAAAGAAGCTTTATGGCTTAGAGGCCTTCTTCATGAAATTTTTTATTTAATATGATTATGTGGTAGTATATTCTGATAATCAGTCATCTATACATTTATGCAAGAATCCTGTTTTGCACGAACGCACCAAACACATTGATCAAACACATTGATGTTAGACTACATTTCATTAGAGATATTGTGTCACAAGAAGCGGTAAGGCGTGAGAAAATACACACACACACAATATAATCTCTCAGACATGGGTACTAAGGTGCTACTGTTGGTAAAGTATACANCACGAACGCACCAAACACATTGATCAAACACATTGATGTTAGATTACATTTCATTAGAGATATTGTGTCACAAGAAATTGTAAGACTTGAGAAAATATACACACAATATAATCCCTCAGACATGGGCACTAAGGTGCTACTGTTGGTGAAATTTAGAAGTTGCAAAGATCTTCTAAATATGGGTGGAAGTAAATAATTTCCAATTTTTTTGGTTCTTCTTTTTTGAATTATTACTAACATGTAATAATTTTCTTTGCAGGTCCTTTTACACCAAGGTGGAGATTTGTTAGGCAAATTGTTGTCAAACGACCTCCCAGACAATGATGTAAGGTCATTGCTTATTCAGTCAGCATCGACCAGATGACTGAAGTAAAATATCGACACCACAATTGTTCGAACCAATCCTATAACATATTTGGGACATTTGAAGTAGTCTAATTTAATTAGTGCTACTTATGGCCCGACCCATAACCTTTGGATGACTTTTTGGTTGATAGCCTATTTATTTGCTACCTATTGGAACTAATTACTTTTACCCTAAAGCCTACCTAAATTCCTATATGTATGCTACTCATTACTATTGCTGGCCATGTGTGAAATTGGTTATCGACTTCCTTTTGGTTGAGAAAAAAAATGGCAGCTTCTTCTTTGTGTCCTCTACATCGTGCTCCCTGTTTTCGTGCCTTTCTTTTTCATCTCTTCCTTAGCCTTTGTGGCTGTTATTGAGGTTGCAATAATATTTCACACTTTGTCCTTTGTGGGCAATACAAGAGAGCAACTGGGTTGGGGGCTTTGGTTTATGATTTTGGGGTTAAGGATTGTGGTGTTTGATTCAATATGTAGACGATATTGAGCCAAATCCTTGGTGATCGAAGATTCTCCTTCAACACATCACCCCACTCCAAACCGTTTGAATGGTTTCCAAGTTGGCACAATGGCAACAGACATGGCAATGGATGGCTTCAAATTTTCTGCCATGCAAGAATTGTTTCTTCTGACACACGATTTTGAGGTGTTTATATCAAAACACAAAACACAATTCACTACATTCGACCTCAATTCTCCCCCAAACCATGTGCAATGGAGAGAACCTTAAATCAATCTTCCCCATGTCGAAAGCACTTGAACGAAGGAGGAAATCACACAACCCAAACCAATCTTGCGCGCTGTGAAGGTAATTTCCCTTCTTTCCTTTGCTCCATGCTTAAAAATCAGAAATTCTTTCTGGGTACCATGAGCCATCACTCTGTTTTCTTGTTACCGTGAGAAATGAGCAAAATTATTTATTATTTATTTGTTTATTTTCATTTTATTTTATTTTATTTTGCTTTCCAGAAAACCGAGAGTTAAAGAAAGGTTTAAAAAGGTATGTTTTATGATTTTGCTTGATATTTTTTGCTTAATTTCTTAGAGGGTGAAGTAAATGTTCTAATTTTCATATTTTCATGTTGCGAAACTGATCTGGCGGTTTTATGTTGATTTTGTTAGAGGATGCTGAGAATGAAATGATTGTCATAGTTGTGAGATAAAATAGTTAGAATTAGTTTTTAGGACGTCAGTAGTTTTCTAATAACATTGTACACATTTTCCCTCTTTTAAGTGTGAGGAATAGGGCGTTTGTCATAGCTGTAGAAAGCCTCGGCACTTCTTGTCCGATTGCCCAACAAAGAAATGATGCCCGAAACGTGGGAAGGGCATTGAGAAATGTATGTAGGTAAAGAAAAATACTCCAAACATAGGATGGTTGATTTTTGGCTGTACTAGAGATTGTGATCATTTCAAGTGGAAACGTGAAGGCGAATCTAGTGGGGAATCGAACTTGGTTTGTTTGGATAAAGATCCAAATGAAGATTTGTCGTATTTGTTCAAGACGTGCTCGAATTTCCAGAGAAGAAGACGTCAACACATCCGTCAACATAACTTTCTACAAGGGAGGCACAGAGGATAATGGGAAAGGCAGGGAAAGAGTCCCTTGAATTATTTCCAACTATGTGTCCAAGTCGAAGACTTTTGTTGGAGTTGTTGAATTTCTTCTTTTTTTATTTTTTATTATTTATTTTTTTATTTTTTTATTTTGGTATTCGGACTGAACTTGTCAGAATTTATGTTTATTGTATGCTGATTCCATTTGACTAGTTCAATTTGTTTGTGGTTTTACATTTGGACTTCATGTAGTGGATGACTGATTTAGTTAATGCATTTGGTGTTCTAGTAGTTATTCGTAGCATTTTTGGAGGTCATGAAGCATATGCAGCTTTATGTTTGATATTGGAGTTCATAAGATTAGATTTTCATTACAAAATTACATTAAAAATCTAATGCTTAAGATGGGAATAGTTCAGCGTTTTAATGGCATTCAGTTTTAGTGTTTTAATGGCAATAGAACAACATTGATAGAAAGGCATCATATTAGAAAACACACATTCATGCACAAAATGGTAGGGATTAACCCTTTTGCTAATTTCCATAATATATATTGTGGAGATTCATTCTTACGAAAACATAAAATCATGTTAACATAGACAAAAAAATGCTTCTTTCCTTCACAAGCAATGTTTTGTTTTTTCCCTTGACATTTCACTATGAACAAAAGATTATACAATCCATAGTTTGACAAAGAGGTAAGATAATATAACCCAAAGTAGCTGCCGTTTCCTTCAACCATTAATCTGCCCGTGTCGTATTGTCTGAAGGCCGCAGGGATGTTGCTGTCGAAGTGGATGCTGGTCCAGCTCTATGGATTCCTGCGTGCATTTCTCCCCCGACCATGGTTGTCAGCATGAAATGCATTTGATGATCGTCACGCAGGTTTTGGCTCGAAGATCCCTTCCCTCTTGCGGCGACTATTTTACCCTATCTATTTAAGGGAACACATCAAACTGTAAACCACAAAATCAAACAAACATTAAGCACATAAGGCTAAGGGGATATTTATTTAACCAGTCAGTAATGCAGTTGTGTATTAAATGCCTGCCTACAAAGAAAGAACTCAACTTCGAGTAATAATAACTACCTAAATAAACCACCACTGCAAAATGCCTGCCTACAAAGAAAGAAATTGGAAACAGCTCAATTAAGAGCTTTCTAAAGTTTCAAAATATACACTGCACCTCTGTTTTCCTCAACCACAGACCACAAGCTAATCCTCAATATCGAAGAATACAGCGACATCGTCAATATCAACTTTCCTTCTAAGAATTTTGGGGTATTTATAGATTTCTCTTGTTTGAGCCCCGTTATTTGACAAAGAATGCATTTTCGAATAGTAGATTGATGGAGAATGTGTGGTTAACAAATAAGGAAAAATTTCGAATTTGCGTGTAATATTATTTTATTGAAGAATGTATGATTGAAAAGAAGAAAGAAAAAAATATATTTTGAAAATAATGGAAATCAAACAAGGGCTTCTTAAGAAAGTTTGATACAAGAGCTTCATGTACGAAATGATTATGGCAAGGCTTATTCTATTGTCGCCTAGTAATGACGTTGTTTTCGCTATCGTGCCCCCTCTTATTTCCTTGTGGGGTTATTCTAAGTAATATATATTCAACTTGTAACAATAGTTCCTTGAGTTCGAGCATAATTTTTTATATTAAGTTAAGGACTTAAACTTTTTTTTTTTAACTACGCCTTCGAAATAGGTGTCGTAGTTTTGACAAAGATATTTTTTCTTCAAACAAAGTTATATGGCTTCTTGGTGCAAATGAGGCAATTATCTTCTTTATTGTTTTAAACGAGGCAATTTTAGTGAAGTTATTCAAATGGATGGCTTATAGGTGGACAACGGTTGAATTCTAATCGTATTTCTCTCGTTAGCGAGACACGTGCAAATTCCTGGCTCATCGTGAGTGTGCACCAATAGGTAAAGAGGGGCTCTGTGCGCTAAGATGCATGCGATGCAGCTGTGATTGCAGGGTGATTCATCTATTCCATCCATTTGAATGGTGTTTTTGGTGCCTATTCATCTTCAACAGAGATCTTGCTCTGAGATAATGTTACAACCCATTTTAATTAGTCAAAAGTCAAAAGTGGAATTATCATAGTCATATTCAAATAGGACTTAAATGAGGCAAATTATTTTCTTGGGGCTTATTTTACAATGTATAATAAATGAGGGGTTTTAAAGGGAATAGATTTGAGTTGAGGATTTATTTATATATTATTGAAAGTTAAGGGACTTCCTTTGCAAAAGCTCCACTTAATTGACTATTTTAAACCCATTTCCCATTTTTCCATGCATAAACACGGAGACAGAAACCGGCAGAGAGAAGAATCGAGAGAGACTGAGAGAAAAGAAGGGAAAAAGTAGAAAAAGGAAAAGAAAGAAAGGAAAAGGGAAGAAGGAGTAAGTGATATTTTTCCCGATCTTTGGTTTAATTCATTTATTTCTTCAAGAGATAAATGAATAATTTGCGTCAAATTTCTAGGGTTTTTAATTTGTTAGTTTAATTTTCAGATTAAGTTTTAAGGAGTATCATTGTTAGTTCAAGTATCTTGATTGATTACCTTCCATTTAGATTAAGGTAAGGAATTTTATTTTTGGCGAACCCTAGAATTTTTATTTGGATTCTTGAATGAAGGATATTTTGTGGAAATGATCGTGGTGATGAAATACTTACTCGGAAGCATGAATTTATGGAACAAGATGAACATTTAATTGGTTGAATTATAGTTACTAGTTGTCACTAGATTGAAGTGGGTAGTTACATTTAAGTTTGGAATGAATGTTATGTTGATGAATTAGTTTTTAGTATAAGGACTAGAAAGTGTAATTAGTTCCAATTGATTAAAAGAATAATTTGGGACAATTATTCAAGTATCGAGAAATTTAGTTAAGTATTATAGCATTAGATATTAAACGTTTCTTGTTTTGATAGTGATTAAATTGGTTATCTTGTACGCCATTTCAGGTGGTGACGAAGAAATTGGAAAAACTTATCAATCGTCATAGATTGTAGTCTGTTTTGAGTGAGTGGAAACGCTTATTTTTCAGAAATAACTATTTATTAAATTTATATTATATCAGAAAGATAATTATTTCATATACTTGATTTGACGTCATGATTTCCAGAATCAAACTGATTTTATAGTCAATTCTTTTAAAGTTAAATTCAGGTCATTTAAACCATTTCTCTAGCATATCATATTTATATTATATGTTTCAGCATATTTAAAGTCATTTTAAAAACTACCAGAAATTACCCAGGTAATTTACCTCAGTCTGCACTAGTGTTAATATGTTTCAACAGTGTATGACTTTGGTATGGTTAGTTTACTCGATCTTTAATGGTGTGAACAGTGTATGATCAATTATTGTGATTTTACCTTCTCAGTACTATTGTGAATGTATTTCCATAGTGTATGATCAGATTATAGCTGTGCAAGCGTATGACCAAAATTATAGAATTAAAGAATTTCAGAATTTCAGGTACTAATCAATACATGAGTAAGGTTATTCAAGGTACCTTTTTGATGTGATATTTAAGTATTCCTATAGTTTATTGGATTTCTAATTATAGAATTCAGATTATTCAGTTCTCAACATAAAACTTTCAGCTGATAGTAATAAACAACAAAATATTTCAGAGATTTTTGTGGATATCAAATTAATTATATTGGTTATACTTTATAGTTACCTATTTAGAATGAAGAACAAAGAAGTTTATGATACAATCATGTTTAAGTTCTTAAGAGTACTATTAGATCTCATAATTTCTCAAAGTTTCAAAAGAGTAAGAATTTTCAGAAAATATGCATAAATGGAAGAAAAATATACTTATTTTTAAACTATTCACTCACTGATTTACAAACTCATATATTTTTTCACCTCTTTCCTTATCGGATAGTAGCCGAGTTGAGCCGCATCGAAGCCGTTGATCCATCGAGTTGAGCCACACGTTGTCTTTAATCGTATGACTCATTTTGTCAATTTACATAGTTCATATTTCTTTTGAGATACATGTATGTTTTGTCAAAAAAGTTAAATTGTAATTCATGTATCCATATAATGAGCTCAATACATATTGGGTATTTTGAGTACATTTGAGACTTTTGTTTCTAAAATATTTGTAAAAGTCGTCTTTCCAGTATTGTATTTTGAATAGTTTGGGGTTTGAGGGGCTGGTGTACCCTGTTTTAAATTATATGTACTGGTTTGAGGATATTGATTATTGTTCAGGTGGTTTTAGTCCATATTACAGGGAAACTCTATTAAATTTTTTATAAAAGTATGTCACAGTTAAAATAGGTCAAAGTCGCATTGATGGTGGATCCGACACTTAGCTGATGATATCTACCAAAGGTGCACGACACGCGTCGGGTCCATTAGGGTGACTTGGGACGGGTTGTGTCGGATTATGTCTCAGATCTTTCGAATTGAATAGCTAGGATTACTAAAGCGAAATTATGTAATGGGATTATGGGAGAGAATATTTACTTATTTATCACTCTTTGCAAACTTTTACTCTTTCTTTTGGTACTTCTTTTTAAAAGTTCTCTCCAGTATGTATGTGTGTGTGTGTATATATATATCTATATATAATTTTTTCCCCTCCAGTTGCTGCTCAACGTTTTCTCTCTCCCGTGACACAAGTGTTAAGAGTTAGAATATGATCCAAATTCTATTTTGAAGATGATTGAAAATTCTAATAAGAATTCTATTGGAATGCTTTTGGAATTCTATTCAAAGTCTATTTGAACAATTCTAGTTGAAATTCTATTTGAAAGCTCTATAATGATTTAGAATTTGTGTTGGACTTAAAATGATCAAGATAAGGAAGCTTTTTTGCATTATATTCATCTAAAACTCTACTTTTAGGAATTGAATTGTTCCCTATATATATTTCATTCTTCTCTAGAATTTAGTTGGGTTGATTTTACCCCATTATGGATTGTTAACCTCATTATATGTTGGTTTAACCTTATTGGAAGTTTGTTTATCCCCATAATTAGTTAGACAAATTGTAAACACAAAATATTTATAATATTTCTCCATATTATAATAACTTATTGTTTCCTCTGCCAATTATATTCTTCTTGTGAGTTTATGAACTTTATTTCATTTTATGTCTATAATCTCGTATTGTTTTCAACAAATTGGTATATGAGTTATCCAATATCTTATGCGTTTCTCAACAAACTGTATCAAAGCATTTCAGTTTACAATAATAAGTTTTTTAGTTTCTTTCCCCAGCCTTTCAGTTTGGGTACTTCCCTTGCCTCTGCCTCTGCCCTTGTACTTTTTCTTTGATTTTCATTTCCTAGTTCATTGCACTTATTATGTGCAAAAGTATAATCTTTGCTCTAAACGTTTACACATAACTCCGTTACAATCGCTTAGGAAATACTTAACCATTACAACAGTTGGGCTCTGCTCGGCGAAAAATCGAACATAGCTCGGATTAGAGCTTGTTCTGAAGCATATCCAAGCTGGCCTGCCAAGCCAGCGAGCAGCCTGGGCCCATTGTTAATTAATATTGATTTTTCAAATCTTGTGCATCTAAAATTAATGGATTCTTAAGTTGCATTCAACAAGATAAGGTCATTCAAAAGAATAATGATATTCATTTAGTTGTGACCCACTGCCACCTAGACCAGTTTTAATTACAACTAATGAATATTATTACTCCATTTAAAATTCAAATAGGAAATAACACATACATGAAAGAAGATTCATTACGTATTTCCTATTCTCCAGATTTCACGAACATGATTTTGGGCATCTGACCTACCAAATTATATGAATTCAACATGTGATTATTGTTATTAGATATCTCCTACTCTCCAGATTTCACGAATATGATTTTGTTCCATATATTTTGCAGTCACCAAGTATTATATATAAGACTTATTCCATCACATTTTATGCCAAGGAAAAAGAGAAACATTTCTCTAGAACCCAAAAAATGGCTTCCAAATCCTTTATTTTGGTTTCTCTTGCGTTAGTACTCCTATGTGGTTGCCTAGCTGATTTGGTTGATGACATTTGCTCCACGAATAGTAATCCTTCTCTATGTAATCAGGTTTTGAGGTCGGTTCCTCGTTCCCAATGGGCAAAAACTCCCCGTGATTTAGGTCCAATAGCACTCGATATGGCCCTTGAGGGTACCAAAGCAACCCTAAAAGCAGTTCAATCAGTTGGCAAGGGTCCAATAGCTGATACATGCATAGAAGTTATTGAAGATGCCATTGATAATCTCAACGAGTGCCGGCCTCTGCTTAATGCTACAGACAGAACTAAAATAACCGATTTACAAACTCATACCTCGTCTGCTTTATCTGATGTTTCCACCTGTGATGATGGTTATGATGAAGGTGGAGGTAATGAACCTCCGCAGATCAGTCAAGCCAGTAAAAGAGCACAAGTAATAATAGATATTCTCATAATCATTTCAAATCGTTTGTAGGCCTAATGAATATGCATAAATGATATTTATTTTTGAGAAGCTTTGAATTCTGTTTTGAACATGTCTGGCTGATATTTTGGATAAAATAAAGAAGACAATATCGGTATTAAACTCTTCAGATTATCAGTGTGTTCTCTCGTAATTATATTGCGGCAACTAGCAACCTTTAAGAATTTCATACCTAATTAATTTTAATTACGCATGTTTTTATTATGGATTTACATAATTTTTAGCTATATATAACATTTTTATAAACGTGTCACATTTTAAATGCATTAAAGGTCCCAAATTCATTGTTATAATTTGTTCTAATTATTTTTCATCGCATTCTTATTCATTACCTCCCATTGATTAGCACATTTTCTATCTAATAATGGTGTTATTGCGCTTTAAACGAGGAAAAAAATATTTAGTTACAAATTTCTATTTGTTTTTTTTTAAATATGAGGGTAGAAAGGTATTTTACTCCCTCTTAACAAAAATATTTGAACGGAAACTTTCATCTGGGAATTATGTTCATGTTATTGGTTGTAGGAATTCGAGAAACGGAGTACTGATAAGTGTAATGCACTTATCTAGCTCTTTAAATCTAAGCATTTAAGAGTACTTTTGACAAATTATGGCTTAATCTCTTGTCTATTCTTTTTGTTAGATGAAACTCCTTGTTTAGAAGTGAAATAGGAAGACATGAATGAAAATCTACAAAAAGGTAATATATCCAAAGTTCAGGGAGTAAGTTACAAATTCTAAATAGTTGATTTAGATTAAGTACGATGATTAAAGACTGTAAGGAATCAATTGAATATAACTGATAGATGAAGGACCAAGATTTAATGAAGAAAGGACTTCAGTTGAATGAAGGAAGAAAGCTGGGGACCAAATTGCAAAATGAGCAAAGAAATTACCCCAGTACGCATGGGACAAATTGGATGCGTGCGCAAGGGACAAGCCTGCAGAGACTACAAGCAAAAATGATAGTCATGCTCGCACAAGGCCATACCCATGTTCACGCATGGGCTAATTTCGGCCAAACGGGCCATTTCCCTTTTCAGTTCGAACTTTTGGAATGGATTTTTGGATGATTTCTTGACCTATTTTTTAGCCTTGCAAGTACAAAATGTAAGAAAGATTAAAGGACAGTCATACCATTAGAATACATCAAATATTACAAGAAGACGGGCAATTCATCGCACCTTTAGGCAAATTAAGAGGCAAAATACAAGATTTCAATCAATTGAAGATCTAATCTTGATAATTGGGTAAAGAAGAGAATGCGCAAATGAAAATAAGCATTGAAGAGAGTCTAGATCTCAAAATTCATCATCTTTTCTTCCATTAATCAAAACTCTGGATGACATTCCAAAATTAAAAGATGATTCTTGTAATTTTATAATTTTAGGCTAGATTATCATTTATTAAGACATAGATGAACCCCTATTATGAAATTTTAATATAAATTGATGCCCAATATGTATGAATTTTTGGATGACTCTTATTGTGTTTAATACTTTTCAATTAATTGATCACTAAATTGATTTATGAGTTTTATTGTTATCAAAAGAGATAATAAAATAGATAACACTTATAGAATTGTTGTGAGTTCCGATAGAAGATAGAGATATATCTCTATATCTTGCATAATTGTAATAAATGTTCTAGTAATTAATGTATGTTTTCATATTCGCATATGTCACAGAAATATAGGAAGCGCACATGCGATGATATATTTAATTTTACTCGAGAGCGATTATTAAATCATTTAAGAACATTGATCAACAAGAATGCATGCATATTGTTATGGTATTGAATTGTATTAAAATGGATTAATAAAGGGGATCCAAAGTATTAGTAATAATTCAACCTAATCTTACGAAAATACTCTTAAATTGCTCATTAGAATAGTTAGTTTAATTAGTTAAGTTATTATAGAATTGATAATAAAAAATTGTCTATTCAATTAGAGTACTCTTTTGAATGATACTTCACTTATTACTTGTTCAAGATACCGTACACTTGCTAGAACTCGTACGATCATATTTTTAACGATGTTGTCGGGGACTCTAGTATTTAATTAGTTTTATGTAGTTATAACTTCAATATGAATTTTTATTGCCTTTCAAAATTTAAAATTCATATAATCAAAATTGCAGTGTTTACCCTCATTCTTTTCAGGATCTTGTATGCAAAGTTTGAGATACAGTGATTTTACTCTATTTGATTCGAAAACTGAACGAACATTCAGGTTGAGAAGAAAATAACAGATAGAAGCACACCAAAAATTGCAAGTAGAATTAATGGCAGAGAACATACAAAATCAAGTAACGTTGAAGTGAAAAAAAATGTAGCATATCCGGTTGTAGCCATGAGTATTGAGAACAAGAGACTTGTGGGTGAATACATGGTTTGACCCGTGGTAGAAATTAGGTTCAGCATAGCTTATCCAACATTCGGGCAAGCAAACTTTCATATTAGGATGGATGTAATAAATATGTTAGAGAAAGCCTTATAATTCTTTGGGTGACCCATTGACAATCCAAATGCTTATATCTTGAGGTTTCCAGACACTTGTGCAACAATTGAATATTCGGAGTTTCTAGTAATGCAATTCGATTGAGGCTCTTTCTATACACTTGAAAGATTCAGCTAGAGAATGGTTGAACACCTTCCACCTCAGAGCATCACTACTTGGGACATCATAAACTAGAAATTCTTGAACAATTACTTTCCACCAAAGAGGATTGCCAAGTTGAGAGATGAAATCACTATATTTTCTCAGCCTGATTCAGAATGCTATTATAAGGCTTGATAAATATACATAGGGCTGCTTCGATAATGCCCACAATAGGATTGCCAAGTTGAGAGATGAAATCACTATATTTTCTCAGCTTGATTCAGAATGCTATTATAAGGCATGAGAAATATACATAAGTCTGCTTCGATAATGCCCACAATATCTAGCACTTCTAGAATGAGTTGGATTCGATTAATAGGGCTAAAGTTGACTTTTACCTATGATGGATCAATTACAAAAAGGATAGTGAGTCAAGTACATGAAATAATAAAGGATCGGCATACATTAGTATTATGATCGACTGAAAGACAAGGCGGAAAGATGCAATCATAATACTAATGAAATAATTAAGGATCAGCATACATTAGTATTATGATAGACTACAAGACAAGGTGGAAAGATGCAATCATAATACTAACGTAGGCCTATAATCAAGTAGCTAATCATATAGTGAATGCAGTTCAAGTAGCTGGGCCTAGATGCAATCATTGCGAGACAAATCATGAAAGTGAGAAATGCAATATGAAGAGTCCATTTGTTAAATCAACTGAAGAAGTTAATTATATGCAGTAACTACGAAAGGCAGCAGAATAATCCCCACTCCAAAACATACGATCTGGGTTGGAAAATCATCCAAATTTCTGCTAGAGCAAATGTCATATTTTTACAAACTTTATTTATTGGCTTATTTAATACACTTGGTGATTTTAATTGTCATACTTTGGAAAATCATTGTCAAAAAGTGAGAAAAGAGGTACGGATTTTGTCAGTAGCCATTATTGACTGATTAGATGGTAAGTGATTCGACCGAATCTTTAAACTATGATTTTTGTAGGTTTTTTCATATGACATGAAACGATTTCTTATTATAACAATTAGAGCTCATGTAGAATAGATTATATATCATCCTAGACATTTTCTGTTTCATAGGTGAATTTAAGCCTTCCCTTATTTTAGTCAATTATGTATTAACAAATCTAGATAATCTTTTTGTTGTTGTAAATAATATGTTTATTATTGAACGATAATTATACCCCCGCATCCTTAGTTTTTGTTACTATTGTATACTTAATTCTTCTCTATAAATATAAGGCTTTGGTCCTAATAAAATAAACAAGTTTATTGGCCTCTTTTTTGTTCTCTATTTATCTCTCTAGTTTATAACACATTGTCAACACGAAGTTCTAGCCAATTAAGTTAGCAAAATTTATTCCTCTTTCTGTTCACAAATCTCTAATCAGTTAAAGTAGAACAATTAATTTTTCCTTCAATCAAAGAAAGTCAACAAGTTCAACACCAAAAGCTTCATTCCTTTATTCCGTATGCTATTTGTTATAGGTTTTTCCATAAGGCGCAAAAGTTCTACTGATTTTAATTAACATGGCTAGTTTTATTTTTAATACTATAAGGAACTCGTGCATTGTATATCAAATCCTATGAATGGTTATAAGTATATAATATTGTATGCATATGAGTGCATGGATTTTTTATAATTTAGCCATTGTTTGGTATTCTTAAATACAGTTTTCTCTTTCATATTTTCAATCATACATTTTTCAAATAAAATAATATTACACACAAATCCAAAACATTTTCTTATTTTCTAACCACACGTTTTTCGTCAAAATACTATTCCAAAATGTATTTTCATAAGAAAAGGGCTCAAACAAACTCTTATTAATGTGGCTACTGAATTTCTAAGGATGAGTTCTTGACCATTCCTCTCAAAGGCCCAATTGTAATAACTATCAATCCTTGATTACTCGTTGATTAATTGGATTTTCATTTCACTTGAGATATTTTTTTATATGCTTCCTTATATTGGCTTTTCTATTTTTACTAATTAAATTTAGATCTTCATTCGAATTTTGAAGTTAATAATCTAGCATATATTTCTAAATCATAATAATTATTAACGGATAGATATCTTGTATGGATTTATTATATTCTTTTAAGTAATTTATTTTGTAGGGATTCTCGAATAGTGCATACGGTAATTGAATTATTGTTATCCTTCTTGCCAAATTACTCTTTCACAGTTCATGGTCCTCATCTTTTTAATGTTTTGAAAAAGTAATAATAAAATACAACATGCTCTCAGTTAGGTTTTAAAGTTGATAGCAATCATTAGACAAAAATATAGTTATTAAAGAGTTTTAAAGCTCAAAGAGTCATTTGTTAGGTCGTATAGATGAACTATGAGTCCTTGTGTTCGGTAATGGAACAAGAAGAAAAAGTTTTCTGACTTCTGCTAGCCTGCCGTCAAACTGTTGCTCGAGCCTCCAAAATAAAATCAATGTTGCTAGCGTGTTGCTCGAGCGGAGCACGTGTCACTTACTTGTTGTTAGACCCTCGTTCGAACGACGATGTTAATCATGAAACCATAGTTCCGATTTTCAAAAGTTCTATCTATCCTATACTACCCCAAAACCTTGATACTATGTAGGGATAATTGCAGCAGTAGTATCAAATCTTTCATTTAGTAGCAGACTTTGCACAAATCTTTCATTTGTGTCATCCATGGTACCAAACTTTTTATTTGTGTCACCCACGGTACCAAACCTTTCAAAAATATCGCAGTTGAAATCCAAATGGATGGTTTCTATTAGTTTGACAGTTTGTTGAACAAATAATTGATTTTGACAATAATTTTGATTGATTTTAAAATGTTAAAATGGTAATTTTACATTTTTTTAATAATAAAATAACAAAAATCAAATGACTAAAATTAAAAACTCATTCCACCTTCACCCACCCCACCCCCATCGTGAGGAAGACCCCAAAAAATAGTAGGAACTTCGTCAAAAAGTCTATTGTACCCAAACATTACACAAAATAAGCGCTGGCATTCTGCTAGAGCCGTCGAAATTTGGCCGGCAAATGAATTTTCAATCATTAAAATCTCTTCGAGAACACCCTGGGAACACAGATTCTTAGGCATGTCGCTTGAAAACCCGGACGTTGAGACATCAATCCATCGTAAATGCGAGTTTTTTCCCAAGATTTGGGGGTAATTTACGGGTTAACTGGTTCTGAGTGGTAATGCTTAACTTATATAAATTAGTCAAATTGGCAATGCTTTATGTAATTCACCTCAGAATCTATTCTCATACATGTTTAGTGACCTGAGTGGTAACTGGGATTCCACCCTCCAGATCAGTGAACTCAAGATTCCATCCGTTAACGCGTTGAGAGCCACATCCAAGTCAGTGAGCCTCCGGAGTTAACCTAGTGACTCTAGGATTCCATCTAACAGATTAGACTGCGCCAACCATAGTACCTCGAGATTCGTGAGATTTTCAAGCTCCGGCGGGATTCGACATGGTGAAAACGTGTTGTACGAGAGATTCAACTGTTTCATGGTCAAAATGTTCCCAAAGACTGGCAGCGAAAGAGAAGAAGAAGGTGGAGGTGGGGGTGGGATGGATGGAGAAGAAGAAGGTGGATTGGGTTTTTAATTTTAATTATTTGATTTTGGTTATTTTATTATTAAAAAATATAAATTATCATTTTAACCTTTAAAAATCAATCAAAATTATTATCAAAGTTAATTATTTGGTCAACTAATGGTTAAACTAACAGAAACCATCCATTTGGACTTCAGCTGCGACATTTTTCAAGGGTTTGGTATCGTGGGTGACACAAATGAAAGGTTTGGTACCGTGAGTGACACAAATGAAAGGTTTGGACAAAGTCTGCTACTAAATGAAAGGTTTGGTACCGCTGCTACAATTATCCCTACTATATATATACACAAGCCCCTATTCGAGAAAAGACTTGGTTGAATATTGTTTTATCAAAGAGATTACATTCTACACATCTTACATATTATTCAGTCTCTTTGTGATTCAACCAAATCATCCAAAACATCAAATCCATATAATCAAAATACCAAAATCCTTATTTTCGCATAATCTGTTAGAGTTCTGAAGATCTAGAAAAGGAGATTGGAGTTCTAGTTGAATGAGAATGAGTAGTTTTCAAGTGATCCATTTTAGATAAACAATTCCAGAAGGTCGGAAGCTGATGTAGGAGCACGCAGTCTAGAAGGGCCGTGGTGATTACAGTTAGGAGGTCAAAAAGTACTAAGATTTAATCTTCTAAACAGACTGTAAATCTTTATTGTTTATAGTGGATACTACTAATTTAGGCCCGAAGTTTTTATCACACGAGGAGTTTTCTCCATCAACAATTTTGTGGTGTTATTTATTTTTATACAATATATCAACTGCGTTAATTCAAATTAGGATAGTGTTGCATGTGAATTCATCTAGATAAAATAAATAATTGTGACTTATTGCTTTTATTAATTAACAAATTTAAATTCCGCATACAAACACCTATTCATCCCCTTAGGTATTAGTTGGGTTAAACTCGTAACGTTCAAACTTGAAATAGCATATTATAACTCCAATTAATATTCTAATTAGATTTTGCTTATTCCCGAAAAGCATAATTAAATTCGATCTAACGTAAATTATGTTTTTCTCGTGAAGAGTAAATCCTTGTATAATTTATTATAATAATATTTTATTACTCTTAAAGAAAATGAATTATAATTTTCAATATCTTAAAAAAATATTGACATATTGCTTTTAAAGAGCAATAATAAAATACAATATGCTCTCAGCACAGCACATATTTTGAAAAATATATTATTTTGAATTAGTGTTTATTCTTTAAGGAAAGCATATAACTAATGTGTGTCGACATTGATTAGTTTGAATATTTAATTTATTATTATATTATTATACAATATTTATTCGTATTCTTTGAAATTAATTCTATTTATTTTACTTTACTGTGAAGTTACTCAAATTGCAAACATCACAAAATTCGAGATGAATTTTCAAGATATCCGTTTAGTTGATAGTGCAAATATGCACTTTGTTCTTTGTATTTTCTAAACTTAACAATAGCAAAAAATAATGTTAATACGATATGAGGTACATCAAATATCGTTGAAGGCTCCGGAAGAATAGCTATTATTTTATCTAATAATACAAAATTATATATTCATGATGCACTTTATTCTAAAAGATTCAGAAGAAATTTGATATATGGTGCAATGGATATAATACTAACACGATGCAAGAATGATATAGAATATCTTTACATTTTTTTTTCATATAGTGTCTCTATATACTACGAAAGAATATGTATAATTATTTCGGAATCAATAGTGCAAAAATTCACAGAATAGGGACATTCTGCATAGTTGTGATGAATATGTTGATATCTCAACATGTCGTGGTCCAATCGTCATAAAATTTTGATATGACGTTCACAACTGACTTTTCTTCAAATTCAATGTTTCCTATCAAAATTCAACAGTTCATTTGTGAGAAATAGCTATGTGAACAGTAGAAAACTTTTAAGTAATATAAAGTTTATTTTTTAGGAATATGAGATTTGTCAACTATTCAAAACTTTCTAAAGCTTTCAAATTCAAGTAAGTATATTATTTAAAAATCTTTCTATTTCTATTATATATCGTATTTGTGAAATTTTAGATTAGTTAAACATTTTTTTATTTAACTTGGGCTCCTGAAGAAGTACAATTAGAAATTATATTTTTGTCGTGAATGAATTTAGGGTTGATGTCCTAGAAGAAATACGACTCACCTTATGTAAATGTTCCAAAAGCTTATCTCCTCCTAAACAGCATGTCATTACAATTTTAACATTCCAAAAGAATATTGAGATATTGTTCTAAGGAAAAAATACATATTAGTATTCTTGAAGAATACCGTATTGTGTTCATGGAGAAGTACAAATCTATACATATTAATATTTTAGAAGAATGTTATGGTGAATTTAAATGTATCAATATTCTTCAAGAATATTGTTCTATTACTTGTGAGTAAACATAACCAAGTATACAACAATTTTTTAGAAGAATATTGTTTTGATGCTATAGAAAAGACAATACTGTGTTATGTGAGAGAATAAAATTTTATTATTGATAATAATTATTCTCTACTAGATTAAAAGAAACATAGTAAGTTTCTAAAATATGTGATACAATTGAAACAAACACTATATTTAACCAGAAGTTCAATTTTATTTTATTGTTTGACCATCATTGGATCAATAATGATGCAAAATTAATCACAGTGATAAATGAAACCCTATCATCCTCCATATTGACCATCTAGATATTTTTTTATCTAATAGATTTAATAAATATGCTAGATAATTGCATGGTATTCACAAATCTGAAATTTACGAAATTACTACTCAAATTTTATATTATGAGCATAATTTTCAGATTATACAATCAAGAATGAGTGTCTTGTTAATGCTATTGATCCTAAATCTCAATCTTTTGATAACGTTAGTTGAAATGTCAATAAGTGGTTTAACATCATTGCTTATTAAATGTCTCCAATTAATTTAATTGAGAACAAAGAACTTCACATTTCTGTTTAGGGAATGTTATGACGCATCATACAAACATTATAGTTCTCCCTATTATGATAGGCTTATGGTTGGAGCCTAATTTTTCCATCTAGTTATTTAGATAGTGTAATATATGTAAAATTGATCCACCACAATGTATTGAGATGGAAAGTAAAGAATACTGAGAATAAATAAATAGTTTGAACCCTTATATAATATCGTAAACCCTAATATATGATATTTTATAACGTGATTTGTTGATTGTTAATTTGATTAGACAATTCTCTCATATTAGGAGGAAGAATTAAGAAGTTGGAAATAATGTACGAATGCATTGTTATCTAAATTCTCGCAAAAAATAATTCGATTAAGAAGTTCGAAAGATAATTTATTTAGATGTATTTACGGACCAAAGATATCAACAATATCTTGCACACCAGCTTTAAATACTCCAACTCGAATTAACATCATAAAAGACAATTAGTTAATATTATGTTTGATAAATTTATGGCACGCCTGAAAGTGTTGATATTCGATTCTAATACAAAAAAACTTACTAATGAAAATGGAGAAATTAGCAAAGACTGTCTCATTTAGAAAGCATACACTCTTGATGAGTATTAAGACATAACAAATTAAAAATCCCAAAAGAGGTTCAAGCACCTAGTATGTTGAAAATTGAAATATCTCTATAATTTATATCGCTAAGCAAAAGAAATAGAATTGAAAAAGAAAAATTTGCTGGCAACACTTTTGCACATGATGTACTGAATCATATTAAGAATAGTAAGGAATAGAAATAAATGTGTCAAAGCATATCGATCGAATAAATAATTGGCTACATAAAAGGATGTAATCCCAGCAAAATTGAGTTTACTACAGGAACCTGAAGTTTCTAGATCTACAGTCTGAACACCTAAAGTTATATACTTATGTGATATGGAAATGGAAAAAATAATGTCGTAATATGAAATGTACAACTCTTTATATAGTGAATTTTGCAAAAAATTATATAAATAAACAAGTTATCACGTGGTGTATGTAGTTACAAGTCTCTACATTGTTAGTCTGACAATGCATGAAATTTGATATGAATATAATAAATGTGATTATATTCAACTTATTTTATATTGATTTAATATGCTTGAAACATAATTCAAGTGAAATTATCATGAGAGTGAGTAAATATGCATTGTCTTTTTTTTTTTTTTATCTTGACCAAGATTTTGTCTCATTGGGTTTTCATAACACGATTTGGGTTTTCATAACATGATTTTTAATGAGGCAACTTTTGTGGCGTATTCAAAAGATTAATGTACTCTTTTATCTTCATTAGAATTTTTCCTATAGGGTTTTTCTAATAAGGTTTTAACGAGTCATATTCCTTGTGTAATAAATGTCCATGACATAAAAGATATTTACCCTCAAAATAATACTCTGATGTGTATGAGACTCTCGAGGAGATCATCATGAGCAATTTTTCGAATCATCATGTTACTGCAGTCATGCTAAAAAGCTCGTATGAAGATGATGTTATTTGAAAACCACACAAGACAACGTGAGACACACTTTTACCAGAAATTGCACTATTAAAGATATTGATATACAAGACAATGATGAATTGATGCAAGGATTGAAATCAAGGGGAACATCTGTACTTTTTTTTTTCCTTTAATCAAGTTTTGTCCCACTAGTTTTCTTGAAAATGTTTTAATAAGGTAGATATTTTGTAACGTATCATTCAAGGGGGAAAATTGTAAATAGTATGCTTGTTAGTGAATGACAATTATACTTGTGCAATCTTAGTTTATATTACCATTGTATCACAAATTCTTCCTTATAAATGTGGAAATTTAGTTTTAACCAAAATACACAAGTTTACTGGCTTCTCTCATTTATTCTCTCTTTTTTCTCTCTAGTTTATAACATTTGTATATTTCTCTATTCACTATTATCTTATCGTGTTTAATAATTATTATTAGGTAAAAATTAATTCATATTAATTGCTTTACCTATAAGTAAAGTAATAAAGAAATGAATCAAGCTTTGAAAAATACTTTCGTCCTCGACCTAGCATGCAACGGTACAACCGTCTTCAGGTAAGTACACACGACATAGACCTTCATTGAGTATTTTCAAAGCCAACATTTTCTTCAAGATGTTGGAGAACACAAAACAAATTGGTGCTTAATGTACAATCCCGTTTATTGATCAAGTTATTTGGCATAAAGCTAAGAATGGCGATTCTTAATCTGAGTATTGATTGCGGACAAGTAAAATAGGTTAGTGGTGATTAAGTCAAGACCAGTGGATTTGATTCCACTTCATCAAAAAATCAAATGGAAAAGAAACAATGGAGATTATTCTTAATTCTTTTGATTTTTTTTTTTGTTAATTTAGCGAAATTTCAAAAATCGAATACTATTGTATTTTTATCAATTAATTATTAAATTGTTTGACTCTTGGTATGGGGTCCGTGGATTTTCCCCTTTGAAATTTGCCACATTATATCTGGTGTTCGTATGTTAATATGTCGATCAAATTCCATACTCATTCTAATTATACAAACATAGTATCAACTTACACGTAACAGTTATAACCAATATAAACTGACAATAGGATGTTCTAACTGCTGTCTATCCATAGTTAACATTTAAATTAAAATTAGTTTTAGTTGTTCTAAATTTTAGAATTTACAATAACATAAGACTATGCTGATCAAACAGTTCAAGAAGTTCTTGAAGAACAACCAAAAAGGAAAAAAATTCAAAATCTCAACCACAACAAAAGAAGATATTCTTCAACAATTCTAGTCAAAATCCACCTATATCCATATTAAGAACTCAAAATCTCATCCAATACCATGAGTGTGAAATATATGGACACACAACATCAGAATGTGCTAACAAACTCAAAAGGACCCGTTCAAAGAAAGCTATCCACATCACATGGAGTGAAGATGAAGATAGGTAATCAAGTTCAGGCGAAAAAGATAGAATTGATGATAATTATGTAACCTCTATTATTGTCAACCTACGGTCTAATTCTGACATGTTGAAAATGTTGCCTGCATATACATACTAACTTCTGACAGAAGATCACAAGCTCCAGTTAAGGAATTAGACGAAACTTCAAATAGCATATTTATAACAAAATCTGACTCACACCAATAGGTTCTGACCCATTCCAAAAACTTGATTCAAATCAATTCATCAAGTTAGCAAATGAGGAATCACTCTCAAAATCAGAAAGGTAAAATTCCGTACACTATCAGATGTAGTTTCTGGGGTAAGGTTGGACATGATTTATTTAATTGCTTATCTCACTAGAACTTGAAAGGTGGGCATCAAAAAATCCCACAAAAAGGTTTAATTGCTTACAAGTGCTTTAAAACTCTGATAAGTGTATTTTGTACACTTATATAGGTCATTAAATTAGAGTATTTATTAGTGATTTGGATGAATTATATCTTACTTTTGTGTTATTATATTTGTTAGATTGAATTTAACGCAAATTGGTGGATTTGGAAGAAAGAAACCAAAAATGTGCAAAAACGAAAGAAATTCAAAGTTTGGGGGACCAAAGTATAAACATCTAATAGTTGATTCGGAGCACAAAATGATGATTGAAGATCATATAGGATCAATTGGATGCAATTGGAGGTCAAATGAGTGAAATATAATGGAAGTATTTTCACAAATCAATTTCCATCCGAAAAAGTTATGCTTCGGACTTGAAACCCATGTTTTTGGTATAAGTATTTTCACAAATCAATTTACAGCCTCTGGATTTTTAGCCTTAACTTGAAACCCATGTTTTTGATACCAAACGTTTGAATTGGAAACTTTTTATTTCTAGAATAGTTGTAAACCATTGAATTACCTTTTCAAAACATTTTGAATCAGCTTAATTGGATATCCTTAGAGAACCAAAATGTCGAAAACTGCTCAGGGAAGAATCGAAGCGACCCTGCACGCCCAGAGGCAATTCATGGTGCGCACGCGACACCTTATTTTCCCCAACCCAAGAGCATTTGGCTTTACGGCGCGTGCTGAGGCCATTTCCACAGACGAATTTTTAGTTTCCTTTCGCGATTCAAACTCTTTTGGAACCCAAATTGGACACGATTTGACTTATTTTCTTGCTCTTATAAATAGAGAATGAGAGGCTACACATAAAAATACCTCTCTTGCCTCTTCATACAAAATATTATCATTAAATTCATCAAGAACAAGGGGTCAATTACTATATTTTGAGAGAGGAGATCAAACTCTAGCAATGAATTGAAGGTTAAATACATCAAGATTTTGAAGAATTCAACCTTAGACTTGAAGATCAACTTTTTGAATTATTTCATGCTCTGGGTGATATTTTTCTGTTATTTTTCTTGTAATTTATATATTAACATGTTAGGCTAGATCTGCTTTTGTATTGGATGAAGATGAATCATATTGTTTATTTGTTTTAATTCAAGACTAGTAGTTTAATTTATTTCTTACGTTTATTGATTAAGTTTGCATATCCATTTCATTATTTAATTGATTGGCCACCAATTAGATAATTAGTTGCTTGTTGTAGCGTTGGAAGATTCACAATATGTTTTTAACGTGATAAAATTAATATATGTACAATATATTAGGAATAACATTTATCACATGTGCAATCATAGATAATCTAAACTTTAATGCATTCTAATCACTCAAATTCGAGTTAGGAATATATTTGGATCGTGGTTAGGATGGACTTAAGTTACTATGTTTCAGTATAACTCAAATATTCTTGAGTTTTCTTTATAATTAAATTAATTTTCAAGTTTTTAAATTATTTAAAATTATGAAAATTATTTTGTAAAATTGAGAATATTTCTTAAGTGTTATTTGCTGGTGGGAGTTAATTTTTGAGATGCTCTCATTTTTTGAAAATTGAAAAATACTTTGAAAGTAATTAAAATACCACATTGTTCTACATTGTGAGTGGTATAGATCTCAATTATGTTATGTGATCGATTTAACATGTTTAGGATTTTTTGTTTAATTGGATATGATTAGATTTATGCACAATTTTAGCATTCTAAACGGGAAATCTAGAAAAGCACAGACTAAGGAACATGTTGAAAAGTTACATTCACATCGGAACTATGAAATGGATTCACAAAATAACCTAGTACAATACATAAACATCTCAAAGCAATGCTTCTAAAGGTGATGCAATTTTAAAGTTTAGAGATTTTAGTAGAAAATGAAGACAATTCTATCTATGACACTTGTATTCACCGATCGGACAAATGTTTTAACTAAATGCAGTTTTAGACACAATTGTGAATATAATATATGGTGTAGAGTTCAAATACGTTCTTGTTTTATTGAGTGATCAAAAGTATTTGGGTTAAATGTTTGAAAATAAGTCTTAGAGTATGGCGAGAAATGTGATTCTTCTTATAGCCTGTTATATATTCCTAACAGGTTTATAGCATTGGATGCTCTAAGTTACTTGTGAATCGCATCGCATGAGACAACCCAAGTAGAATAAAGTAGGTTGGATGGAATATTTATTCTTTGAATTGTGAATAACTTCCCACCACCCATAATCAACACATGGATACAATAACTTTCAAGTTGGTTTGGAAGTTTAAATTGATATTTCTCTCTCATAAGAAAAACATGAAATTTCGTATGATAAAAAATGGTGAAAATTTGAAAGGCAGTATATCACATTTTTTGGGGGGCATTCAATCATCTTGGAAAAAGCGTTGGATTGTGACCAAAGAACTTCTTCAATTTGATAGAGTTAACCTGGTTTCTCATGTACGTTTTACAATGCAAGTGATTCAATCTTGTTGGAGTTGTGACATTTTTTTTGTCACATAACTATTGTTATTTTGGTTAAACATTTAGTCACTTGTTGAATTATGTTATAATCTTCATTCCTTTTCCTCTGTTTTATAAAACTAGCAGAGTATAAGTTATGCTTTGTTCATATCCGGTTACTTCAATAACCGGTATATTAAAACTTTTTTTGTTCCTCCTTCACATCCTCTCTATCCTTAATAATATGCTTGAATATAAGAGCTCTAAA